>CAODLS010496570.1:0-10709 GCA_948243855.1 Flueggea neowawraea | reverse complement strand
GTTAACACCAGAGCCTTCCATGTGCCTGTAGTCTTGAGGAATACCAATATCATCGAACAGGAAGGTGAACATGTGCAAGCTCTCAGGGTGGTGGGAGAAGAAGTCAAGAATCCTCCAGTTTTCCTGAATGTGAGACTTGGGGTTGGGTTTGAGGGCATGGACCATGTCAGGGAACTTCATTCCATCCCGGATGAAAAATACAGGAAAATTGTTGCCAACAAGATCAAAATTACCCTGAAAAGGATCACAAATAAGCTGCGAATATTCTTGTGGCTAAACATACAAAGGCATAAACTGTTGTTCGTATTCATACCTCTCTGGTATAAAATTTGACAGCAAAACCTCGGGGTCTCTGTGAGTTTCAGGGCTGCCACGCTCATGGATGACAGTGGAAAACCTGAGGATGATAGGGGTCTGAACTCCAGGGGCGCAAAGGAAATCAGCGCAGGTGAGGTGAGATATGTCATGAGTTACTTCAAAGAACCCTTTAGCGCTTGCACCCCTTGCATGAACTACGCGCTCTGGAATCCTTTCTCTGTCAAAATTCGCAAGCTTCTCCACCAGATGATAATCCTCAAGCAGAATTGGCACTGCCACCATATTTTACAAGTGGGAACAGTTAAAAAAACTATGCATGCAATTTCATGGACTCCTTTGTAATAAAGCAAGAACCAGATGTACCTCTTGATCCAACAGTTAGTGAGGAATTATTGTTCCAAACTGGAGCTCCTGAATTTGTGGTGAAGCATGGTGAATTAAAGGCACTCGAGGGACGAAACTGCATGAAACCATCGCAAACAGACCAAACATAAGTGAAATTGAGGAGAAAAATGATGAATAGCAGTGAAAAGTAAGAACCTTGTCAGGATTCATGCTAAAGGAGAGTGCGTTGGATGAAAAAGGAAGAAAGAGTTTGAGGAGCAGAGTTGATCCTTGTTTAATATATATTGTCCTCAACTCAAGCTCCAGTTTAGCCCCGTGGAACCATCGTAAACTCATCCCAATCCAACACACACTACTCCAACGTTGTTACTTTGCAAAAGATTGACATTCACTCCATTAATTCCAGCTATTACAAGACAGTTTCTTTAAAGCAGATTTCACTGTTAAACCAGATTTAACTGTAAATAAGTTTAGGCCGCACGTTAGGCGTTCTCAATCCCTTATCCAGGATGAGCTGAATGGATAACAGAACTGTGTAAATCATTCTCTCTTGTTGGGAAGGGTTGGAAACTCGGGGGCCTTCATGGTCCACTGGTTCGTGTCTGATGGCCAGTGTGTGCGAGTTAGCCACACACACCAGCTGGCCTGTTTTTATGTGGTACATACTTGAGAGCATATGAGCAGTGTGTAGCTGGGTTGCTGCATTATTGGTCCCCAGCTGTTGAAAATGATAGCTATTTCATATTTATTGCTCCCACAAAAACAAGACCGAATATGGGAATTTCTATTTGGTGAAAAATTCATCATCATGATGTAATAGTCGAATTTATAATTATATTACTATATTTTTAAAAAAATATTATATTATATTATATTTTTAAATTTTATTAGTCAAAATTTATAAAATAATTGTGAGTTTTAGTTAACAAAATTTAAGAGTATAAATATAATAAGAGTCTTTTTAAAATATAATAACGTAATCACAAATTTAATTATAATACAAATACAAAAATTTAATTTTCTCATTTTTATTTATTTATTTTTACAAAAAATCTTCACCCACCTCAAAATTAGAAAAACTTTATAAAGATTTAGCATGAAGTTAAATAAAAAATTTATATTGCACGTGTCAAAAAAAATATATTGTACTCCAGTGGCAGTCTCCAAACCATTAGTACTCGGCCAAACGTTCTAGATGTTCTACCTCCTCTTCCTCCCATTTTCCTTCAACTCCTCAACTGGAAAAAAGAAAATCTTCTCGGAAAGTGGACTGTCTGAATTCAAGCTTTGCATAATCTTAAAACATTGAATTATATAGCCGATGCAGAGTAAGATTCCAGAAATATTTGGTGTGACCTTTAAGCGTACGTGTGTTTGGAAAGCAAGAATCTTACATACATTAAAGAGGAATATTACAACAGTGCAACTGCTTTTCTTTGGTAGCAAAACTACGTGTTCATGGTTAGTAGTTCATATCCTTCTGATGCTCGTATAAAATATGTTTGTTTGCGCGAGTATATGATCATATATTTTCAATGTCTTTGAAGCATTTGAACATACAAAGGGTTCAAAATTCATGTCCATTCAAATAAGAAACCTTCAGAAAAACAATTCCAAAATCAATAATATATCAGAAGTTCAAACTAACAAGATAGACAAAAGGAATAATAAATTAAGAGGAGTGATCTTCTAGTTTAATTAATCTAGGATAAGTTGCACTTTTCCAGTTAGGAACAGGAAACTCCAAAAAACATCAACACTTACTAAAAGAACTCATTGACCATTTACATGAAATATATAACAAACATAGAATATTTTTATACATCCTCACATGAATCATGTAGGGTCTGCAATTAAGGAGCAGGGGCATCATCCTTCTTCTCGTCACCATTGTCACCAACGTCATCATTTCTCTGCAAAGGAGGAAGATTCAAATCAAAATCTGCAGTCTGATGACCACCAACTTCTGGTTCAACGTTGAGGTCTATAACTACATTTCTGGCCCTCGTACTGGATGCACTAGAAGTTGACTCTTCCTGTCTCATTTTACGGAGAGTCTCATGTCCAATTCTGCATAATTCTAAAGCCAAGTAGTCTTGGAATTGCTCATCAACGATCGCCTTGTCTGTTGATGGCTTTTCTTCCCATAATGGCGGCGGAAAAGCGCCGCTCCATGTTCGCTTATGCACTCTCAGATGACCAAAATATCCTTTCCAAGAACCAAATCTGCTACCACATATGGGACATCTGGGTTCACCCATTGGTGCATCCATTTTTCCACTTTTCCTCTTCTGTTTCCCAGTACCACTACTACTACTACTGCTTGATCCACCCTTCACATCACTACTTTTGCTTCTTCTACTCCCTCCACTTCCAGGCCTAACATGGGCTGCCCTTCTGCTTCTTGTGGGTGGAATAACGGCAATGGTGGTTGTCGTTGTTGCAGTTGTTGTGACGGCCTCACTGTTAGTAGGCCTCTCTTCTTCGTCTTCTTCTTTGTCTGGAGAGGCATTCGTCTTCTTTGGATTACCCATGGTGGGTGGAATGATGCAAAACTCTTCTTCTGCAAATTAAAAAAGAGAATATAGTGTGTGTATCAAATGGAGGTTTCAGTCTGTTCCGGGTGCTGTTGGAAAGAAGATGAAAATGCTATGATGATCGGATTTTAAATGGAGTCGGCAGTTATTTTCAGTTGGCCGTTTTTCCCCCCGTGTTCAATTTGAGTCGTACACGTGGACAGATAGCATGTTTCAACACCCTTGATGGTTTAATTCACTGGAAGGAAATGATGCATGCTTGTAAGCGAGAGAGATGTAACTATTCACTTGTCCCGTTTCAAATACGCGGGA
Organism: Flueggea neowawraea; assembly: GCA_948243855.1. Lineage (NCBI taxonomy): Eukaryota > Viridiplantae > Streptophyta > Magnoliopsida > Malpighiales > Phyllanthaceae > Flueggea > Flueggea neowawraea. The sequence goes on along the minus strand of CAODLS010496570.1, from coordinate 7,197 downwards.
AACCAACGGTTGAGCTCTTGGCCCTGCAGGCTCCATTTTGGGGAAAATGACACTATACAAGCTAAAACATCCAAAGATTGTAATACTGCTAACCTTTCGATTTTATTTGCGTCAATGCTAGATTTACGAAACTAATTTTGCATATACCAGACTATTTATGTATTTTATCACGAACCCCTCAATCTCTTTTTTTTTTTCTCGTCCTCTCTTAGTCTCGTGTGTCTCGTCTGTGTCCCGTCTTTCTCCTATCTTCTCTCTCCCTCTCCCCTCCACCTCAAGCCCTATCGATCGTCTCCACACTGTCGATCTAGTTTCTCTATCTCGACGGAGGTTCTGTCGCGCTCCTATCTCTAGCTTGCGGAGGTGGTGTTCGGTGGACGGAGATCGACTGGATTACAAATCAACGTTGTGGCGGAGGATGATGGCGACGACAGCTAGGGTTCATGTCGAAACTTTGATTTAGTGAAAATTAGTTATTCAATCCTTTATGTTTTGTTAAATTACTGTTTTTGTCCTAAAAGTGAAGGTAGACAAATGGTGGACGGATGATGAATTTTTTTGTCCACCATATGTACACATATTGTCCACTTAAAAATAAATAAAAAAATCTTATTAAATGAAACAAATTTTCAAATTTTTGTCCACCATATGTACCCTTATTGTCCACCTAAATATTTATAAAATATTGTTAAATGAAACAAATTAATAGATGGTGGACACATGGTGATGTTTTTGTCCCCTTTATCCTAAAATTTAACAAAATTTCAAATTCTAACATTTTAGCAAATAATTTCTCCTTGCTAGCATTTTTAGAAATAATTTCATGCATTTGTAGGTTTGCAAAATTGGCATTTTTTTAGCATATTTGTGTTTTCCCCCACCATTTTGCCCCTCGTCTCATTTTTTTCACGAGGGCTAGTGGGAGCCCAAACTGAAATAAAATAACTACATTGCTTGATTATTTAAAGCTAACATTATACTTGTGCAATGCACAAATTAATCTAATAAGATAATTATTTTTTTCATATTGAAATATAATCAAGAAAACTAATTTTAATTATTGTTTAAAATTGTTTTTGACAAAATTATGATGAACGCAAACTATAGATTGAAAAATTAATATCAATATTTAAAGTTAGTGAGTTTTTTCAAGCTTTCAACAAGTAGTTTCATAATTAAATGATACAGAATTTTTTATCTATATTATTACTCTTTAAAAAAGAGGTAAATATACCAACTATGTAGTTAATTGACAAGTAACTTTTTACTTCTCTTATTATTAATCATTTAAAGCGAGTTGAATACAATAACTTAAAATATATTGGCATATTTTACACTATATAAAAAATCATATTTTTGCTATATAATATATTCAATTTTTTAATTTATTATAAATAAATATGTTCGTTGTTAGACTACTTTTAATAATTACTGTAAAACAATAGTTGTTTGCTATATTATATATGTAATTATTTAAGTTATTATAAATAAACATGTTGATTTTAGAAATTATAAATAAACACGTTGATTGTTTATTATAAATAAACAATAATTCTAATTACCATTTCTCTAAATTCTTTAAGATTTTAATTATTTTTAAAAAGAAATTATGAAAATATAACTAAATATTAAATCTTTTTCTTAGTTAAATTATATTCTTCTATGAACATTTTTTTTTAGAATTTGTGGTAGACTTTCTCTTATATGTTTATTATATAATCTCTCAACTGTATTGCTCTAATTAAATGATTTACTTTTTAGATTTATTAAGTTTTATTTTCTCGTATGTTTTTTTATTTTAGATGTTTTTTATATTCCTAACTTATTTGATTTGACATCATCTTTGTTGATAATTTTAAACTCTCATTCCACATACATTAACAATTTACTTAAAGAACATTTAAACAAAAACTCTCCTTTTATTATTAGAAAAATATATTTTTATATAAATGTCAAGTAATATCTATACATTGCACTGTAAATTATAATCATCTCGTTTTGATTAAAAATAAATTTTTAAATAAACTATATGTTAATAAAAATATATAGTCTAATTAATTTGAAAATTTTAAGTTGAAGGTTGAATTAAATGGATAGTTAAAATGTTATATTCATTGGAAAATGTTGTCTAACTAAAAAAATATCTAATATTTAGTTATATCTCATAATTTCTTCTAAAAAATAATTAAAACCTTAATGAATTCAGAGAAATAGTAATAAAAAATAGACATAACAATCAACATATTATTTATAATAAATTAAACAATCAAATATATAATATAAAAAATATTTTAGAGTAATGATTAAAATTAATCTTAATAGTGAACATATTTATTTATAATAAATTAAAAAATTGCTTACATAATATTGAAAAAAATATTTTTGTATATAATATAAAATATGATCATATATTTTAATTTAATATATTCAATTTTCTTTAAATGAATAATAATAAGAAAAATAAAAAGTCACTTCTCAATTAATCACATAGTTAATATATTAAAAAATAATAACATAGATAAAAAATCACGTATCCATCAACTACAAAATCACTCGAGAATTTAAAAAAACTTCCTAACTTTTATATATATATATATATATTAATTTTTAGATATTTTCTTATTTCCTGTCAATGGAAGTATGGGCAAAGGCCACAGAAACCCTCAAACGAGAACTCAAAACGCAAACTTGACGAGGAAACCATGGACAATGCAAATTCTCAAAAGTAGAAAAAAATTTTCAACAATTCATATGACAACAAATCTTTCAATTCAATATATTGTATGTACAAAAGACATTCAGACCTGACAGATGTTACTACACAGAAAGTGTTATGAGAGATACGGAGATGATCCAATGGATGGATGGTCATGATCCCCAAGAATGTTCACTGCTCTTACTACATCAAACTTATTCATACCCAAAAACAACGCTTGAATATGACTCGGCTCATAACTCACCAACTTCGGTAGTCCAAATGGATGCTAAGCCAACCAGCAGCCTACTGACCAGGATTCCCCAAGAGTCGCTCCACTGCCGCATGCACGTTTCCAGCAGTAGCAATTAGGGCTCCTATATTTTCTTGCGTGTCAAAGAAACCCATTTCTTGCAGCTGTGACAACTGAGTTGCATAGAGTTCTTCCGGAGGCACTGAGATTAGGGAATGATAAAATGAAATGAGTACAATCCAGACAAAAACATGAAAATGAAAATAAAAGGAGAGGAGTATTAACCGTTGGGTCTATTTGGAACTGCCAGGCTGCCAGCACCCAGTCCCCCAAACAAGTTCATCAACGTCTCCATACCCATGTTGGTCGTTCCTGCAGTTATACAAACAGTCAAACAAATAACTATTTTGCACGATTATGTGTCTTGCATTTGTTAAAGTGTGCGCATGTGACAAAGATTTTTTTCCCCTTATCAGGAGCTTTGTGCTACAACATGAGCCGGGTGTAATTGCAGTAATTATTAATCCAATATTAAGTTTGTTTAAATTCAAAATGCAAGTATGTCCAAATTCCATCTTAGTTCTAGGTTGAAATATGAAATTCTTCGACACCTCAAAAGTCACATGTATACTCTCCAAAAGTTCCATTAAGACCTTCCAAATTGTCCCACGAAGAGTTTCAATCATGTAGAAATAGAACATATACACAGAAACTATAGAGGAAAAATAGTTATCAGCAAATAAAAAGTAAAATGATGTGTTTAATTCCGATACCTGTGCCTGCACCTGTCTGACCTGGTTCCCTGTAGAAAATCACCAAATTAGTTAGTTAAAATAAATTCCCATAAATCATTAGCACTAATCAATCAACAAATACTTATTAAATTACAGGAGTATTCAACCAAAAAGGTTAAAACCACAACTTCTGAAAAACCAATATATATATATATATATGGCAATAGCACCACTTACTGTGTTGACTGCTGCCGACCAAGCTGAGACATAAGAGCTTGCTGGAAATTCAAAAGTAACTGCAAGACGGCAACCAAGAGAGATTAAAAGTGTTGACCTTTGCCCTTCATACCAAATATTAAGGATAATATATTCCATTTCAGGTTTGTTCTCAAACACTAATTAAACCTATAAATAACAAGATGATAAAACATAATCAATAGCTTCAACAAGCACAGCCAGGATGGGAAGTCTAGCACCCAGACTAGAAGCTCCACGGAAATGAAGAGAAGTGTATGCAAGCAAGTTTTCATATTTTCCTCTTTTAATATGTCTTTCTGAATAAATGCACACACGTTACTGGGTGTATGTGTTTGTGTGGGTGTGGGTGTGGGCGTAGGCGTAGGCGTGTGTGTGGGTATGTGTGTGTGTGTGTGTGGGTGTGTGTGTGTGTGTGTGTGTGTGTGAGAGAGAGAGAGAGAGAGAGAGGGAGGTTGGGGGGAAAAAGCTCTACCTGCATTGTCTCAGGAGAAGTCAGCTGCCTAAGAAAATCAGGGTTTTGCATCATCTCTCTTAATTGAGAATTGGGATCCAGCATGCTGCGAAGTTGAGGATTCATACCAAGAATCTGCAAGATAAATTGATATATTTGTAACAAAAAATTATCCTGGAAAAAACTTTACCCAGAAAACATGATAAAATCATCAATACTTGGTTCAGGTACTGAGGATTGGAAAGAAGGCTTTGCATCATCTGTGAAATGGCTGGATTTTGCATCAACCGACTTACTAAAGCAGCATCAGGCATAGCACCAAACATACTGTCCAAGTCAGGGAGACCAAGTCCACCTAGCCCAGAAGGTGCCTGTGGCCTTGCATCCACACCAGGAGTTGACCTTGTGGTGTTACCTTGGGCACCTGCACCTGCCACATTTACATGGAAGAAAAGTAAGGGTCTAAACCAGAAAAGGAAAACGTGCTGAAGCTGATAAGTCACAACTTAAGCATGACAAGAGATAAGCTCAAATATTTTGCAGAACATAACAATGGAAAAATTCTGCAAGCAGCAGCATCTAATTTTGGTCCGGACGCAACTGAATTACTACCATGAAAGAGATTAAAATTTTTGGATCTATCTCAATAAGAAGCAATTATAGAGATGCATAAACCCAGTTGTGTGTATAATGACCTTTTACATCCTGATAAATCAATTCATATCACAACTAAAGTGAAATCTCACCACCAGTAGATGTCCATGGGTTAGGAAGTGGATTGGTATTTGGTGCAGGAGAACCAGTGGTGGCTTCAGAATTGGTTGTTGATGGGTTAGTTAATCCATCTCTGGTTTGATTCCCAGCCTGGTTCCCCAGAAGAGCAGCAAAAGGATTCGTGCTATCACCTGCTGTGGTCGCATTCAAGAATGGCTCTTGGACAGTTTCATACATACGTCTAAGCATGTTGAATCCCTCAGGGGATGATTCAATGTTGCTCATAGCTCTATCAGTATTTCGCATCATCTCACGCATAAGCTCAGGGTTTCTTGCAGCTTCAAGTGTCTGGCGGAGAGTGCTGGGATCATTAAGTATGTGAGATAACTCCGGATTCCGATCCATGATTTCACGCATTTGAGGATTGTTCATGATCAAATTCCTCATGATTTCAGGGTTATTCATGAGATTCTGAACGACAGGCATGTTCATGATCTCTCTCATAATATTGGGGTTGCGAGTCAACTGCTGCTGGACCTGCTCAAGCTCTGGAAGTCCAGCTCCAAACAAACCACCACTGCCACCCAGGCCACCAAGACCAAGTCCTGGAAACAATGAAGCTTCAAAACCAGATCCTCCAAGTCCACCGCCGGCATTAGGACTCATAGGCGGTGCATTGTCTGGGGCAGCATTGGTACCTCCAGTATTTGTTGCAGCAGTTGGATTAGCTGAAGCTGCAGGTGCAAACCCACGAACCAAGTGTACAGCATGATCTGCCTCCAAGCCTATTAGTAATAGACAAATCAATCACAGTTATTGCAAACAAAAATATCCCCCAGAGACAATCCAGTAACCATCCCACAGCCACAATCACGTGTAAACAATGCATCTCATCATGTAAGGCGCTTCAGTTAATAGCAGCCAAAAATTAATCTAAACCTAATTCGTAAACAAATTCCGGCCAATTGAATGTCAGGGATCGAAAATTCCAAAATCTATCAGCAAATAGTTCACTAATTTTAGTCCATCAAATATTGAAATAAAAAAAGGTCGGTCACTTAGAAATTATATTGCCAAATGAAATGTATACAAAAGAATACAAAAAATTGAACATTTCTTAATTAGGATTGTACCATAGCTTCGTAGAATTTGGTCATCCTTCAAGATCCGGCCTCTGTAAATCAAACGCTGCTGATCGGACGGAATATCGCTCTTCTCGGAAAGCACGGCCTTGAAAGATTCAACAGTGGAGTCCAAGCTTATGAGCACAGAGAACTTGGAACCATTGGAGCATCGGATGTTGACCATGACTTCATCTCCGCCTTTCGTCTCGCTGACCTCCTCCACATCTGCCTCTCCTCCTCCCATCTCCTGTCCTCCTCCTCAGTCCTCCCCCACCACGGGAGGCCCCACCGAACCAACAATCAATTAAGAAACAATCGAAACAGTAACGAATCGGGCGATCAATGAACTAAGTGTCCAAAACCCTAAGCCCGAATTGATAGCAACCGCAAATGAAAATGAGGGCGAGTTAGCTGTGTGTGGCGAGTGACGAGAGAAGAGGAGACGAGAGAAGTGCCGGTAGAAAATTAATTTATATAAATAAAGAAAAATAATTACGATGAGGTCTTGTGTTTGGTTGAACGAGGTAATTTTCACGGGCTCTACACGCGAGTGTCCACACGCACTCCTCTTTTCCAAGTTATATGGTAGAGTTGTAAAAATCAAACTAAAACCGTCGAACATAATTAGAATTGTATCAGTTAAAATTGGTCAAAATTGAAATCGAATTGGAATCGAAATCGGCCGACCAAAACCGGCGGTTTACGATTTAGGTTCCGGTTCCACGTTTTAAAAATCGGCAAACCGCCGGTTTTGAACCGGCGGTTCCAATGGTTATTTTCTTTTTTCTTTTTCTTTTTTTATTTTTTCAACTTTATAAACACCCCACCTTATTTTTATCAATTTTACACCATTTTCTCTCTCTCAATCTCAATCTCTTCTACACTCTCTCAAAAATTCATTTTTCTATAAATTACTATTATTAATTATTTATACATTTTATTATTACAATTACGTTTTCTACATTTCT
>CAODLS010496486.1:0-21876 GCA_948243855.1 Flueggea neowawraea | reverse complement strand
ATCGGTAGTTAGCAAAATTTGATGGGTTATTTTGTTGGGAGGATTGAGTATTTTCATTGTTGTGATCCATAATGTTTGGGAAAAAAAATTGGAGTGAGAGTAATTTAAGAGTATAGAGAGAAATTTTAAGTGTTGAGAGAGTTTGGGGAAGAGAAATGAGTGTTTGAAGTGAAGAAATGATAGAAAAAATGTGTTTAGGGGATATTTATAGGAAAATGGATAAAACTAGTCGTTAGAGACCAAAAAGGTAATTTTTCAGCCTCCAACGGTACTCCAACGGTAATATTACCATTGGAGTAAATCTAACCATTGGATCAAAATGATCCAACGGTCAGAATTTCATTTTTTTTTTAAAAATAAAAATGTAAGGCGCGGGGCCAAACAGCTACCCCGTCCTCCTAGCAAACGCGGACACAGTAACTCGTCCCGGTCTGCAGGGCTAGGAATGGGGCTCGTTGTGAGCCGCCTAATTATTTAGCCACCATCATTTGTTTTCATCTACTTCACTCCAAAATTTTCCAAGATTTAATTTAATCTGTGTTTTCCGAAATAAGATGCATTTGATCGGCCTAATAATAATTTTTGACACTATTTTTTTTACTTATTTTTTTTTGAAGATTATTTTTTACTTATTTGAAAAATAGTAAAAAAAATTGATTTGTTACATTTATGACACATTAAAATTTTCTTTTGAAGGTACCGTCAAAAGATAACGTGGCATTGATAATGTGTTGTTTAGCACAATTTATATGCTCAGCATGTGGCATAATCACTTGACTACTTCATCAAATCTATAAATGAAGTTATAAAACGTTAATATCAAAACTAATATTAAATAAATAGACAATAATTTGAGTATAAAAACTAGGGAAAACACACACTAATATTCAATAAATAAATAAAAACACAAAAATGCAGCAACATTCATAACTTACACAAAAATAGAAACATGCTAAAAAAATTTCAAAAATACAAAAAAATATAAATAATACTTATCTCACGCCAAACAATAAATTCAAACTCTCAAACAAACTCAGAACACTAAAAATCTCTCTTTAAATCCTTGAACAATCGCAAAACTCCATCTCTTAAAACGGAAACAACTAAAAGAATCAAGATCGGATCACAATCATTCCATAACAAGGAAATCAGGACATCAAAATGATATTGAGATCAAAATCTGATATATTAAAAAGTCGAGCAAATATCTACAAGAAAAAAGTACGTTGAAGCTCAAAAATACTCGTATGAATTTATCAAGAACAGAAAAAAGTAACAATAACATTCATTCACCTCTCAGAAATGATAACAACAACGAAGAATCATTCAAGAAGACAGAAACGAGTACATCTATACTACATACTTAGGAAAATGAGTACATTATGATAAATTTCTCAAAACATGCTTAGGAAAATGAGTACATTCTGGTAACATTCTCAAACCTGCTTAGGAAAAATGAGTACATTCAGAGAATATCGCAGTTACCTTCTTAGAATAAATGAGTACATTCTTTTGAACACATAATTAGAATGAGAATACATTTCGAGAACATCTCAATTACATACTTAGGAAAATGAGTACATTATGATAACTTTCTCAAAAAATGCGTAGGAAAATGAGTACATTCTTGTAATATTCTCAGAACCTGTTTAGGAAAAATGACAGCAAGTAATAGCTCAGTAGTCTTAAGCTTCTACTTGGAGCGAAAAACTTCATTTGAACCAGCAACTCTTTTCTTCTTCGAGGAAGAACCCTTAGCAGACTTGTGCTTTGAAGAAGAAACATCTTGGACTCAAGTGCTCGACATTATACTTAAGGAAACAACAACAAAAATCAATGAAAAACAAAAAACAATTGTCGAATCAAACAAGGAAGCATAAAATCTATATGACAAGCAAACTCGATTGATAGAGCAACCAAAATCAAAGAGAAATAAAAGCCTAAAATACGAAATCAAACACTGGCAAAGACAAAGCGAGAAAGAGCAACAAAGAAGAGAAGTGAGTAAAGAGCGGACAGAGAGAGCAAGAGGGTTAGAGATAAAGAGAAGTTAGCAGAGAGAGGAATGAGATGAGAGACGAAAGAGGCAAGATAGAATAGAGAGAGGAACAAGATGAGAAGAGTGGGTGGAGAGAGGAGAGAGAAATTAATAATTAGGAGAATAAATATTTTTGCATTTTAGAAATTATAATTAAATACTGCATAATAGAAAATATAATTGGAAATATGAAAATTAAATAGAAAAGTACACATGTAGGTAATTTCCTCTTAACACTATTTTAGATGTCACGTTGTTAGTGTCACTTTATCATCGGATGAAAATCCTAACACATGCGACAAATGCAATAAATTACAAGGTTAATATCTTTTTTATTTTTGCAAGATTGAGTCACAGGTGAAAAACATAAGAAAGTATGTGTCAAAAATTATTATTAAGCGAGTTCGATTTAACTAATTTAATTTATATAGTTTTTTATGTGGTACAAGTTACAGGCAAAACCCACTGCAGTAAAGTATTTAGCTGTTATTCAAATAAGTCTAACAGGAAAAAGAAAGAAGAGTCTGTCAAGTTAGCCAAAGGTGACTGCCTGCCTGGCAAAACCTGGGTTCAAATATTTTGAAACCTTTTTGGTAGGAGCAGGCAAGTCATCCTTGGCTCACCAAACAAGCCTCTGCTCTCCATGTTAGATCTCCTTTTCTCAGTTCTTGATGATGTTGCTAACTTCCAAGCTCAAAGACTATTTATAGCATGCAAAAATGGTATAAAAGAACAGAACAAAAGGAAAGTGATATGGATGATTTGGTTCTAACCAATCACTTAGCTTCATCTTCTTAGAATCTCTTAACTTCCATAATTGAATTGGAATATATTCTCTGGTCTCTGATCCTGGAATTCAATGATTTTGACCTCATCTTAGAAAAAATAAATAAAGTTTCTTCAATGGATATATATAGCACTTTCCAGAAACAGCATGTTAAGGTGTAAAGCTTGCTTTATCCAAATTCATAATATTCTAGAAGTCAACCTCAATTAATTTATCCATTGGGTAGCCTAGCGGCAAAGGACATGATTCTGAGTTTGCATGGCGCGGGTTCGAACTCTGGAAGGAGCGTTGTATTTGATAAGGACTCGCGTTGTACAATAGAACTCAGTTGATCCCCCTTTTTCTACTAGCCTCTGATGAGGTGTTGCGGTGAACACACCCGGCTCGGGTCCAAGTCTGACTTCGCAATGTCAGCTATGACTCTAAGAACATTCTGCAGCAGGGAGTAATGCTTGCATGGTAATGCCCAATAGGAGTATACTATTACTGGTCGTCCCCGACTTCCCTTTTTATGATAAAAAAAAACCTCAATTAATTTGAAGTATCCCCACCAGAAAAGTGAGTTGCTAATAAGTTTGTAACTTAGCGGTACTGAGTTCGGTCATTAATGATAAAAGTCGAAGATTCAATTCTCAGTATATGCATGCATTTTAATAAGAGAGATATGCGTTGATTGGCATTGTTGATGGTAGGTATGTGTAAATTAATAAACTGCATATATACAATTCGAGTTTTTGTGTAATGATATGCAAGATTTAAATTGCTTTACAAAGTTGTGATACATCAATTCAACCAAAATTTTTTTGGACTGCCACTTCAACAAAATCAGGATCAATTTGTTTGAACCCGCAATCAGTGCATTAACATTCTCAAAACTAACAGCAAACTGACATTATAGCAAGTATCATGCTGTGCATTGTATAGTCTAGACCAAATTCAGAACCAATATTATGCTTAGATGTCTCTAAAGCCGAAACAGAAACAGAACTAAAGGTTTAACTAGTTATTCCAACCTAGTAGCATGGATCAACTAAGAAGAAGGCTTGATCCTGTTGATGAAAAAAAAAATAGAACTGCAGAATGATGATTGCTAAATCTGCAGAGAATTTATATGTCCAGTCACCTTAATCTTTCGAAACGAATATACATGCTGTGGTAAAAAGAGTGTTTTGTGGGTTGTTAATAGGTTGAATGCAGCAAGAAATGGGCGATTGTCTTATGATCGAATTGCTCGAAAAAGAGTATTTTCCCGAATGCAGACCTATTCCTTTTCAGCCTCTGATTGAGACTGTTTCATTTGGCTGCATATATGTATCAGTTTCATTATATTGAATGAGTTTAAATTAAACGATCTGTGCATGGTTTGGTCATAACTCACAAAGCTACTTCAACTGGATATTGCTTCTTGCAGGTTGTTTATAGCATTCAATTATTTAACAGAAGATGGAAAAGAAAATATATCATTTTTATTGTTTTCAGACACAAATCAATCAATTACACTAAATTGATGACATCTATAGCAACATTTGTGAATGGAGACAAATTAGTTCTTGTTACAACGTCAACACAAGCATACTCCTGCTGCTTCCTTCTGTGTATTTACTAGAATGTTCCTCTGAAAATGACACCATATGATCCCAGATTCGTTTGTCTACCCAGGTGTTTTTTATCTGGTAAGTCCTTTACAGATTGTTTTCTTACTTTTATCATCGCGAACAACTGATCATCATTGATGCAGAGACTTCAGTGCCTGCAAAAGAAAATAGAGTATTTTTACACTGAGATTGTTGAACTGATATGGATGTGATGTCGAATGACAACGAAAACAATGCACAGATTTTTTTGTCGTTCTTGAGAGCGGTGGAGGAAGAAAAGGCCTAACATGAGAGAGAAGAGCCTGTCAGAATAGCCAAGGAGACTGCCTGTCAACCAGAGGTCTCTACGCACCAATGCAGATTACCGCATGTCTCAAAACCACATTAGAAAAAGGCAGGCAAGTCATCCTTGGCTACCAAACAAAGACTCTTGACTTCATGTACGATCTCTCTTCCTTTCAAACTCATTCTTCATCATGTGTGTGAAGGGTGACAATTGGCATTTACGTGTCATAATCGTGTTATATTTACCTAAATGTCTTACAAAATTACTCAACAAAAATATAAGTTGTCAAACATGTAGTCAGTAATTGTGTCAAAAATGGCCAGCAAGGAAATGTACGTATGAGGGTGAAGAACAGAAGGCATTACATGAAGAGCAAGAGACTATCAACTTAGCCAAGAATACTGCCTGGAAGCCAATGCCAGAGGTTCCAACTAAAAATTTGAAACCTGATGCTGCTGTTTCAGGCAAGTCATTCTTGGCTACTAAACAGGCTCTTTTCTCCATGTTATGCCGCTCTTCTTCTTCTGGTGTTGCTACAACAACAAACTCTCTGCTGAATCATGTATTTATACTCCTCAAAAGTCGTCAGCACAAATCAGGTACAGGTTCCCACAATGCATAGCTGACTAAAGACCTGCAACTTGTTCTGTTAGTGATTTGATTTCTTTTTCTTCATTTTAGTCAACTTATCCTTATACCTTATGTATGGAATATATTCTACTCACTTCACATCCTATTATGGCAGTGTTTCTCCATATTATTCTAGCTCAACAATGGGATATAATTCACATAAAGGAAGCAAACGCATGAATTTCTGAAGCTCTAAAAATAGCCCTAACTTTTGCTCCTTTAAGAATGTATTAAGCTTGCTTTATCCAAATTCACTCTATGGTGGCAATATTCTAGAAGCCAACCTCAACCGATTTGAAGGGCAATATTCTACTGGAAAAGTTAGTTGAACACTAATAGGTTTGTATTCGTCTACATCCTAAGAGTAGAGGGTTCGATTCTTTGACAAATAAAAAATGAGTTCAATTAATGCATTAGAGAGGTCTGTGCACACTACCATTGTTGATGGTGGGTATACATAAATTAATCGCCTGCATGTTTAATTTTGGTGTACAGGATTTAAAATTACTTCAAGAAGCTGTGATTAAAGAACATAGTAAAACTCACAACCAAATTTGATTTGATCACTTATCTAAAAAAGAAAAGATTTGATCAATTATAAGTCTCAAAACTAACAGCAAACTAAAACTACGAAGCGTAATGTTGAACATTATATAGTCATGTTTAGATGTCTCCAAGAACCAGAACAGAACTAAGAAGAAGGCTTGATCCTGTTGATGCAAAAATTAAATAAAACTGCAGAGTATTTAATCGAATGAATGATATGATGCACCCCAAAATCTGCAGACAAATTATATATGGATTTGAAGGAATGTCCAACCACCTCAATCGTTCTGAACTAATGTACCTGCCATAGTAAAAAGTCTGTCTTGTGAGTTTAGTGTTTTTTTCTAAGATTTGAACTCCTACCGCTGAGTAATAGTATGCTTACCATTGAATCAACAAGCTGTTGTTGTTTGAGTTGAAAGGTTGATGTAACATGAAATGAACGATTTCTTATGAACGAATTGCTTGGAAAAGATCACTTGTCCAGATGAGGACCTATCCTATACTTGCACTTTTTTTTCCAGGGATAATCCTTTCCAGACTTGATTGAGTTCTGTTCGATTTTGCTGCATATGTGTAATCAGTTTCAATAATATTGATTGAGTTGAAATCAAACAAGCTATGATCATAATTCGTTAAGCCACTTGAACAGGATTTCGCAGCTTGCAAGTTGATTATAGCATTCATTTATAACAGATGATGTAAAAGAAAAGATATCTTTATTGTCTCAGATGCAAATCAACCAATTACATTAAACTGATGATATGTAAAGCAACATTTGTGAATGGAGGCATAATTTGATTCTTGTTACAGCAGTCAACTTAAGCACTGATCAAAAGGAAAAAAAACACAGAAAACTTAAGCATAATCCTGCTGATGCCTTCTGTGTTTACCAAAATGTTCCTCTGAAAATGACCCCTTATGATCCATCGTTTTATTTTTCTACCAGGGTATTTTTGTCTGACAAGTCCTTTACAGATTGTTTCCTACTTTCACCTATGCGAACAACTGATCATGATCAATTTAAGAACTTCAGCACCTGCAGAAAAAGAAAATAAATTAATTTTAAACTCACCACAGTGCAATATGAGTACCAACAGATTGGTAGCCAAGTGGTACTGGAGTGTTCTCGAACAATAAGGGGTAGAGAGTTCAATTCCTTGAACGAATGTATCAAAAGAACTGCAATATGAGAGTGCTGATCTGATATGGATGACAATCTTGTGAGGATCGGAAGAAGAAAAGGCCTAACATGAGAGAGAGGAGCCTGTCAGCATAGCCAAGGAGACTGCCTGTCAACCAGAGGTCTCTACGCACTGATGCAGATTACTGCATGTCTCCAAACCACATCAGAAAAGGCAGGCAAGTCATCCTTGGCTACCAAACAAAGGCTCTTTTCTTCATGTAAGATCTCTCTTCCTCTCAAAGTTCATTCTCCGGTATGTGCGTAAAAGGGTGGCAATTGGCATTCACGTGTCATAATCTGTCATATTACCTAAATGTTTTACGCGATTATGCAACAAAAATATAAATTGTGTGAATATCGTGTAGTCAGTAATCATGTAAGAAATTGCCAGCAAGGAAATGTACGTGTGGGGGTGAAGAACAGGAGGCATTACATGAAGAGCAAGAGATTGTCAACTTAGCCAAGAAGACTGCCTGGAAGCTAATGCAAGACGTTCCAATTGAAACCTGATGCTGCTGGTTCAGGCAAGTCATTCTTGGCTATCAAACAGTCTCTTTTCTCCATGTTATGCCCCCCTTCTTCTTCTTGTGTTGCTACAATGAACAAACTCTGAACTGAAGCCTCTATTTATACTCATCAAAAGTCATTGGCACGAATGTATAGCTGACTAAGACCTGCAATTTGCCTTGTCAGTGAGATGATCTCTTTTTCTTCATATTAGTCAACCTAGCCCATATATGGAATATATTCTACTCACCTCACATTCTATTTTGGCAGTGTTTCTTCATATTATTCTAGCTCAATAATGGGATATAATTCCCATAAAGGAAGCAAAGCTCTAACGATAGCCCTGACTTTTGGCTCCTTTAAGTCTTAAGAATGTATAAAGCTTGCTTATCCAAATTCACTCAGTGGGGGCAATATTCTAGAAACCAACCTCAATCAATTCGAAGTATCCCTACTGAAAAAGTTCTTGAATACTAATAGGACCTTAGTGTTATTGGATTCGTCTACATCCTAAGAGTCAAGGGTTTGATTCTTTGTAAATATAATGTACCAAGAAAAAGCGAGTTCAATCAATGCATTAGAGAGTTCTGTGTTGATTGACATTGTTGATAGTAGGTATGTGTAAATTAATAGCCTGCACATACACAGTTTTATTTTTCCTGTAATGGTTTACAGGATTAAATTACTTCATGAAGTTTCTGACAGAAAAACATGGTAAAACTCACAACTAAATTTTATAGGACTGCCATTTCAACAATGTCAGGATCAATTTGCTCAAAGCTGCAATCAGTGCATTAAAAATGGTAATACTTGATTTGATCATTTATGTCTCAAAACTAACAGCAAACTGAAACTACGAAGCGTAACATAATTCAGAATCAATATCATGTTCAAGAACCAGAAAAAGAACTAAGGAGAAGGCTTGATCCTGTTGATGAAAAAATTAAATAAAACTGCAGTATTTGATGGAATGAATGATTTGGTACACCCCACAAATCTGCAGACAAATTATATGGATTTGAAAGAATGTCCAGCCACCTCAATCGTTCAAAACGAATATACCTGCTGTAGTAAAAACTGTCTTGTGAGTTTAGTGCCTTTTCTTTTATGTACTGTGCGAACACTTTCGGTGATTCAACCATTAATAGTTATCATTTCTCCTAGTAAGACCGTTATGCTTACCATTGAACCAACAAACTATTGTTGGTTGGGTTGAGAGGTTGATGTAACATGAAATGAACAATTTTTTTATGAACGAATTACTCGGAAAAAATCACTTGTCCAAATGAGGACCTAGAGATGGCCATGGTTCACAAACCGGCATTTCCAGTTCAACGAGGGCTTGAACCTGAACCGGACCGTGGCTTCTTGGTTTGGCAAGGTTCCGGTCCGATTTTGGGTTTGACTGGTTAAAATACTGGTTCTGTTCGGCCCACTTTTTTTTTTTAAAAAAAAGTTTGTAATCAATTTTTATCTTGTTTCTGCTTTCCTTTTTCTGCTTTGGTAAAAATATTATCTTCTAAATTTTAACTATATTTCTTTTTAACATAGAGGATTTTTACAAAAGAAAAAATAAAGATACAAATCATATTCATTCAAATTTGAAAATGCTATTAGACTATTAGTACTACTCATTTGGTGTACAATGGTGTACAATTTTTTTAGAATTACAAAAATAATTACAAGTGAATTAATACAAGTACAATTGGATTAATACAAGTGCAAATGAATTAATTCAAGTACAATTAAATTAAATACAAGTACAAATGAATTAATACAAGTTAATTTATACAAATAAAAAAAAGGCTTGAACTTAATTATATTAACTTGCCATTCTTTTCAGCTATAAAATTTATTTTCGAAAAATGTAACTCTAAAAAATACAATAACAAAATAAGTAAATTAATTATAGTAAAATAATTTGAAGCAAAGATTTCACAAAATAAAACTTTTTGTATTAGTAAAAACAAAATATACAAAATAATTGAGAGAAATATGAAATTAACAATAAATAAGAGCAATTTGAGAGTGATAAGAATGTTGAGAGAGAGTAGAAGAGTTTGAGAGAGAATTGGTGTGGAGAGAGTGGTAAGGATGTTGAGATATTTATAAAATAAAAAAAATGAAAGAAAAAAAAAAAAAAATAACCGTTGGAACCGCCATATCCAACTGTTAAATCTAGGTTGAACCGGCAGTTCGACAGGTTTGAGAAACCCAAACCAGAACCAGCCCATGAACCGCCGGTTTTTACTTTGCAGTTCAGGGTCTGGTGCGGTCCGCGGTTTCGGATCAAAATGGCCATGTCTATGAGGACCTATCCTATACTTGCATTTGAATTTTTTTTTTTTCAATGACAATGGTTTTCTAACTTGATTGAGTTCTGTTCTATTTTGCTGCATATAGGTATCAGTTTCAAAATATTGATCGAGTTGAAATCAAACATGCTATGAACATAACCTTTTAAATAACCTGAACTGGATATAGCATTAGATGATGGAAAAGAAAAGATATCATCTTTATTGGTTAGATGAAATCAATCAATTACATTAAACTGATGACATGTATGTCAGCATTTCTTAGTGGAGGCACAACGTGATTATCGTTAACAGTCAACTTAAGCATATTCCTGCTGCTTCCTTCTGTGTTACCAGAATGTTCCTCTGAAAATGACCCATTGTGATCCGTAGTTTTGTTTGTCTTCCCGGGTTTTTTCTTTTGTCTGACAATTCTATAAGTCCTTTACGGATTGTTTCTTACTTTTGTCTACATGAACAACTGGTCATGATCGATAAAGACTTCAGCACCCGCAAAAGAAGAAAATATAATAATTTTACACTTACCAAAATGCAATGAGTACCAATAGACTGGCAGCCAAGTGGTTCTGGAGTGCTCTCCAACACTAAGGGGTCGAGAGTTCAATTCCTTGACCGTATGTATCAGAAGAAATGCAATATGAGAGTGTTGATCTGATATGGATGTAAATCTTGAGAGGATTGGAAGAAGAAAAGGCTTAACATGAGAGAGAAGAGCCTTTCAGCATAGCCAAGGGGACTGCCTGTCAGCCAAAGGTCTTTACACAAGAATGCAGCTTACCGCATGTCTCAAAACCACATTGAAAAAGGCAGGCAAGTCATCCTTGGCTACCAAACAAGACTCTTATCTTCATGTAAGACCTCTCTTCCTCTCAAATTCATTCTCCATTATTTGTGTTACGGCAATGTATAAGGGTGATGTGTCGTGATCGTGTTATGTCATCTACATGTCTCACATGATTACACGTTACATAATAAACACAACAAAAATACAACTCGTTCAACTGTATTGTGTCATGTCAGAAATTTCACCCCTAGCAATGCATACATGTTTGCAGGTGAAGAACAGGAGGCATTACATGAAGAGCAAGAGACTGTCAACTTAGCCAAGAAGACTGCCTGGAAGCCAATGCAGGAGGTTCCAAATTCAAAATTTGAAACCTGATGCTGCTGATTCAGGCAAGTCATTCTTGGCTACCAAACAGCCTCTTTTCTCCATGTTATGCCCCTCTTTTATTATTATTATTATTATTATTATTATAAACAAACTCTGTTCTGAAGCCTGTATTTATACTCATCAAAAGTCATCGGAACAAACCGGATCCAGTTTACTAGAATGTATAGCTGACTGAGACCTGCAACTTGCTCTGTCAGTGACTTGATTTCTTTTTCTTCATCAACTTATCCCATACATGGAATATATTCTACTCACCTCATATCCTATTACGGCAGTGTTTCTTCATATTATTCCAGCTCAATAATGGGATATAATTCCCATAAAGGAAGCAAAGCCATGAATTCCTGAAGCTCTAATAATACCCGACTTTTGGCTCCTTTAAAGGGCATCTGACATATTTGGCTGTGACAGACAAGATGAAATCTGCTTTACCGGGTATGAATACTACTGATATACACATTTCTTATTATGTTATTACGGATCGAAAAAGACCTTCCAATTCCTTGTTATGTAGTTAATTGAATGTTATCTAGAAATGTTTAGTCATTTCCAATCTACAATTAAATCTGATCGATCCGACATGTTATTACATAAAAATAATTGTTGGTTTGATATCTAGAAACGATTTGAAACAAGTTGCCTTTTAGCATAAAAGGTGATGAATGATGCTTCACCATTTCTTGACAGCAAGTCCTGTTACAGAAATGTCTTGTGGTCCTATCTTGTTTTAAGGTGTAGCTATCTTGAAGTCAGGATTTTGACTTGGTTGAAATGAAGAACAAAAATTAGTGAAGTGTTAAAGATTCCTATTCGAATGCAACTTATATAAGATGCCTTCAATTTTCCTCTGCAACTGACTGGTATAGCCTACAGTTGCGACACATGTTTTTGTGGTCATAAAGTATAACTACCCAACTGATAGAATTCATGATTTGTGCTGCTGGTAGACTTCTTTTTCTTTTTTCACATTGTATCCCATCGAAAACCAGATCCTCAATCTCTTATGCTGGAGACAACTTCAGTGCCACTACAACACGAGCCTACTCGTAGCTACTTGTAGACTTTGCTAATGACATCGACAAAAACGCAAGGCTAAAATAGAAACTTATCATTAACTGATGAAAGTATTGAGCTAAATCACAGAATTGTTCAAGAATAACCAACCACGCACAATACTTCAGTTTGGTCATTTAAAAGAATTCTTATTGGAAGCTCAATTGATTCTTTTACATGCAAAGCGAAGACATTTCCGTGACTCGTTTCTGCAGAACACATTAAAATTTCCAAAATATTCACCAAGAATTCTTATTGGAAGCTCAATGGGTGGTGACTCTAGTTCGTGAGATCACCGGTTCGAGTGGGAGCGACGATAACAGTGAGTTGCCAATTGTTACGGACCCATGACACGCAATAGAGTTAAGTGTTGAAGTCTAGGACTGCTTGCCTCAACGAAGTGTTACGGTGATCTCACCGTATACGAGTTCAAGTTCGCTGCCGATATCAACTATGACTCTTGGGAACATTCCGTAGTAGACAGGTAATGTCTGCATGGTAACATCCAGTAAAAATATGCTACAACTGGTAGCCAACTCCCTTTTTTCTATTTAAAAAAAAAAAAGATAACTGGCAATTCTCCTAACAGAAAGAAGATAAATAAAAAGCAAGATATTTGACACATTATGATATAAATAAACACCTTTGGAAATTCTAATCAGTTTCAGTACAAATTTAATGAGATACTTGAAACCTGATTAAGAAGGCTCGATCATGAATTTACTTCGCGTCAAGACAACAAGTATGATCTGCCAAAGGATTAAAAAAAAGTTGAGAAATTAACTACTTCACGAGAAACTTTTCTTTGCTATGCTGCAAGTATTTTGCTAGGTTTTCTCTGATGACTCTTCCTATGGGATCAACTTGCTTACAGGGAAGTTCTCTGTAACCGGCATCGTGAAGTAAAATTTAAACTTGCTTTCAGGGTTATCTCTGTAACTTACAGCTTCCTATGGTTTCCCATTCATGAACTGACGGTTTCGGTTCAATGAAATGGTTGAACTAGAGTTGGACCATTCAGAGTCTGTTTTAGATGGTTTCAGTTTTGGTTCGATTTTGGTTTGAATAGTTTGTACCACGGCTCCAGTTTGACAGTTCAACTGAATTTTTTAAAATATGAATTAACAAAATAATGTTGCCAATCATTTTGGTTCCTGTTTCGGTCAACATCCAAGTATCTAATGGTTCTTTTTTCCTTTGAACCGATGGTTAAATCAATCGGTTCAAACTGACCATTCAAGCTGGCGGTTCTACAGTTTTAGAAAGATTGAACCGGAACCAGCCCGATTATCAGGGTTCCAAAGGTGTTTGGTTCCAATTTAGGTTTCGGTTTTTACCTGTTCAGTTTCGATTTGAACAGCCAGTCCAATTGACATTTGGCCATCTATAGTTTAAACTTAGCTAGTCAGTCTAGCAGACGCTTGTTAAAAATGGGTGAAAGTTCAATTTTGACCCTATGGTCTTTCAAAATAGGCAGATTTGACTCCAACTTTATTTTTTGTTCACTTTATGCCCTAGTGTTTGGAAAAAGATCAATTATGGTCGTGTTCCATGACGAATGTTAATGGCAGCTAACAGATGTTAACGACAGCTACCGGACATTATACAGGTCAAGTTTTTTTCTCACGTTTTGGTCCTAAGTTTTCTCAAAAGTTGCACTTTTGACCTGACATTATCTTTTGCACATTTTGGACTTTCGCATTTGAAAACTAAATTTCTCTCTCTAAAACCAACCCATCACCACCATAACCACCCACCTAAACCCATCACCATGACCACCACCCATAACCACTACTACCATCATCACCTAAGCCATATCTCTATGATCTTCATTTTCCTAATCTAAACTAAACATAAAGCTCATATTAGGTTTTAAGAGTTTGGAGAATCAGATATCCACAAAAATAGATATTTAGAAAAGATGAATTCGATAAAGCAATTTGAGTTGTGATATTGATTTCGAATTTCTCCATGGAAAAAGAAAATATCCACAATTGTTGTGTCTTCTATGTCTTTGAAATGCAAATGATTCTAGTTCAAGATTTATTTTTTAATGGGAAAATAATTTTCAAGTCCCTGAGGTATACCCTAATTAGTAGATAGGTCCTCGTGTTTTTACGATGTTACATACACATCCCTAAACTTCATTTTGACTGACAAAGTAAACAGACAAGCAAAATGACCTAATTGCCCTTCCTTAAAAGATATCCCAAATAGATTTTCACTCCTCTCTCACAACACTTCTCTCTCTCTCTTCCTTCTTCTTCATCATTGTTGGCTTCAATGCCAAATCACAACACAAATGCTTCACCTTTTACCCCTGGAAACCCCAAACAAAAGCACTCTTCGATCGCTCTAACACCATCGCCAACTCTGCCATATCATTTTCATGTTCTTCTTCTTCTTCCGCAATCAAACCCACTAGGCATATCCTTTCCTCTGCTATCAAAACCACACTAACGAAAAGCAATGATGCCAAGGTTAGCAATTCGAACAATGGCGACCCCGTTTTCACTTCTTCTCAGCCCAGTAAGAGCTATGGCGATCCTCCCGACGTTGCCACTAAGAAGAATGCCTCTGTTTGATGTGTTCAAAAAGTGGGTAGCTATGGCGTTGAGTTTGCCGGCAACAAAAAGGGTGGCAATCAAACCCAAAGTGTAGAAAGGACCCTCTTCAGTTTCATCGTGTCGAACAAAAGGAATTTCATCCTCCGGAACCACGCTGAGAAGCTCTGTTGTGAAAGTAGAGGGAGAAATAAAAACTTCAGTGGCTAAGGCATGTCAATTGACTAGCAAATTCACAGGTTTGAGAAATTGCTCAATGAATGGAAAAGTTGGAGATGTTGAACCCATGTTGCACGTAAAATCAAGAACGATAAACAGGAGATTATGAATGGAGGTTTGGAGAATGAAAGATTGCAAAGGTGGTTGAAGTGCAGTAAATGACCACGACTTGGGTATTTATAAGAAGTGGAAAACTCTAAACATGACTATTGAAGCATCGCCGGAGGAAACTCGTCAAATCGCGTCGTTTCACATCACTCAACGAGTTCTTTTCCGGGGGGCATCTGTTACCCGCATTTAATGCACATGATGATGAAATCACGTGGCAAGTGCTGGTTGGGTTGTCGTTACAAAAACAAGGCATTCCTATAAGAAACGAGGTGCTCCGAGACGTCAGGAAAGTCAATAAAGCTGACGTAGGAAAAGACAGATGGCACATGAATACTTGAAGATCACGTTTCCAAATCTCGGGAAGAACGGATCGAGAATGGTTTTAGACATTGGGAAGGGTCTTCTCGAGAAGGAATGACTTGGGAATGAGTTAGGAGCATTCACCCACAACAGTGCACGAGGAAACGTGGAGTAATTTACGGAGCACACGTCCGAAGTAAGAACGTGTGAGAGTTTTTCGGGGCACGACGTTGGAGAAGAACGTGGGCTTCCTCAGAAATGGAGGACTTAGGGAGAGAACATGGCTAGTTGGTTGGCGGAAAATCAAGTATAAAAGGGGATCACTACAGGACAAAACACACATCAACACCCATCATTGTCTTTGTTTTTACTCTGCAAGTTTTTATTTACAAAGTAGCTTATTATTCTTTGTGCAAGACTCGAATTCGTCCTGTTTGCATTGACCATGACCTCAATAGGTTTTTTTAAGTCAAGTGTAAGCTTACGAGTTCTCTTTTAAGTTCAATTTCATTTATTAATTCATTCCTTTTATTTTATTATGTTTCTTCATTTGTTTCGATCATTCGATTAGTACGTCTGAAACTCCTAATTCGTTAGGCAACACCGAACCCTATACGATTTTTCACCTCTCGAATCTCGTGTCCGCGACCATTCGATTCCCTAAAGAGAATTTCGAGAACACCAACTCAATTCAAGAGGATTGAGTGAGCCAGAGGGTTTCCAGGGGCGAAGAAGAGGAGGCATAACATGAACGAAAAGAGCCTGTCAACTTAGCCAAGAATGACTTCCTGGAAGCCAATACAAGGTTCCAATGGTGTTCCACATTAGAGACCTTATTGCTCGTGCAGGCAAGTCATTCTTGGCTTCTAAACAGGCTTTTATCTTCATGCTATGCCCCTCTTCCTGGTGTAACTGGACTCTGCATTGCTGCTGCTGTATGGTGAAGAGTGTATTTATAGCCGATGATCAGGACATATTCGATTAAGCTTGCAGCAAACATGCTTGACTTTGAGCTGCGATTTGCCATCCCTGTCACTTGTTTCTTGTTTTCCTCTATAGGTTGATCCACTTTTCCCCATATTAGCGAATATATTCTGTTCATGTCAGGCCCAGTTTTCCACTGCTGCTAGCTTCAGTTTATTCCTAATCAGCAGAAGTACCATAATTTCTGTGAAGAAAAAGAGAAACCAAAATGATTGAAATTGGCAATAGTCAACTCTCAACTGGAATATTGACATGGCAACTTGCCATGAATTCAGCACCGTAACTTCTGGTTTCTTTGAAGGACAATTTGACATTTTAAAATCTCGCAGACTAGAGTTCTGTATTGCAGAGTATCATTACTATTAAGATGCAAACTTAGTAGGCTTCAATTGCAATGACCAAGATTTGCCAGGTTTAGATTTGATATACATTAGTTATTGAAGAAAGAAGTGATCAATCCAACAGTGAAACCATATAGAAATCACTCGAGATTTCCATTTTTCTGCTAAACTATGACATAGCAGAACCTTCTGTTCCTAGTGAAATTCGATGAACTGCAAGTCCAAAAAAAACTTGAAGTCACAGAATCTTCACATCACTTAAAAGGAAAAAGAACATAATCTAAACATTTGTCAATGCAAATGGAAGGGCTAAAGGATCTAGCTATTGCTAATCATAATGCTTTACTCTGAACAATACTCACACTGAACTTCCACTTTTCAAGCATAAACTTGATATAAGAATTACAGATCATAAGCTTAATCCGCACAGAATTCAATTCAGTTTTTGCAATGCAGAAATAAAAGACCCTAAATTTCTCGATCAATATATACGCAAGCTTGTGATTAACATCGCATTATTCATACATAAACCAAATCAAAGCAACAATCTTTTCCTATTTACAAAGAGGCTCCAACTAGGAAATTTGTTTTATGCATAAGAACTTCAGATTTACACACAAAGGATTAATCTTTTTCGATTAATTCACTTCTTAAAGAGACCATCTTGAAGCCTTTCGCAATCAACCAAATAAGCAAACCCAAAAGCCAAGTTCTTCAACGTCGACTCATGAAGATCCAAATTCGCCGTGGCAGTCGCATCAGCCGAGAAAAACACCCGAAACCCTCTAACAAAAGCGTCACGCGCCGTCGTCTCACATCCCAAATTCGTCATAACACCCGTCACAATCACCTCCTCAACACCCATCCCCACCAAACGCTCCTGCAATCCCGTGTTACCAAACGCGCTGTAAGTGTTCTTCTCCACCAACTCGTCTTTCCCCACTAGCGGCCGGATCTGAGGGAGAAGTTCGGCGTCGAAATTGCCGTCGAGAATGCGTTCGCCATCCCACCACTCAGCGAGCATTTGGTAGTTGGAGGTGGGGTTGTCGAGGTGGCGCGTGAAGATGACAGGGATGGAGGAGCGTCGGCAGAGGTCGATGGTAGTGAGAAGTTTGGGGAGGATGGGTTTGGCGAGGTTGGAGAAGTGGTTTTGCATGTCTAATACTAATAGAACTGAGGTTTTGGGGTTTGGGTTTCTCTTCCTTGTCTCGTACTTGTTGTACGATGACACCGCTGAGGTCGCCACCAATGTCGCCATTTGCTACCTTGGAGACGGCTCTGACTGATCGCTAGTTGCTGCTAAATGATCTATAAGCGTGTCGGGATTAATAGAGCATTCTAGAAGAAGAGATGGGACTGTTTGAGTTTGAAAGAAATTAAAGGTGATCTAGAACAATTCCATTTATTACACTTTGACAATAAACTCAAAAGTGAATTACTCCACGCGTATGTTGTAACGGTGTTTTCTTTTTCTTTCCTAAAGAAAAGATTATAGGGCTTATTTAGGAGAAGGAGCATGTCGTTTTGTAGGTTGTATATTCTTTTAACACGAATTTTTTAAAAAAATAGTTATATGCTATGCTTACGAAACAAGTCCTATATCTACTACTAAGATTGATAGTCGAGTCAGTACAACGTCATTTCACCACCTGTGAGACCTAAGTTAGATCCTAGAAGAGGGTGTTCTTGAGATGCATTTTTCCTTCATTGCAAGGATGTTCCCGGTGCGCCTGGTTGGGTTTCGGCCATCTCTGCCTTAGCAGTAAGGTTGATTCACATATTTCTTAGCTATGAGTTTTCAAACATTGCACATTAAAGTTAAGATTTGCATAATTACGTTCAACTCGAGTTAACTACAAATGATCGTGCTATTGTTCACTTTATTTTTACTTAATCTCCTTAATTTAAACACCTTGCATATATATTTAACTTTTTTATTAGCTTACAAAAGGGAAAAATAATTAACATATCTTGGATAAAAGTTTTCATATTTGACAAACTCACTCATTAGTTAAATCCCTTTGACAAAAAAATAAACTAGATAGAAAAAATACTTCGGATTTGTTTGACATAAGTAATATTTATCGTATTTTTTATAATAATTAATAATAATTATATAATAAAAAAATAATTTTTTTTAATAAATATTAAACACAAAATATTAAATATTGTGTTTGTCAAATGAGCTCTTTAGTTAAAATTTCTACATAATTAGTTAAATATAGCTAAAAAAAAATAGAGCAACACTATTTATATAGACTTAACCTATTTAGAATAGTTCAAGACTTTAATGTCTCCAAACGTAATCTACTTGAATTTCATCGGGCTAAATGAGTTTAATTGAAATGAGACAATGGGTTAAACCACATCAACATTTAAACATTAAATAAATTATGAAAACAACAATTGAGTTTCTTTTTCTGACAAGTCATATTGTCTGCTTTCACTAGAAATCAATTTTTGATCTCGAAATTGATTAAAGTATTAGCTAACTATAGCAATTGAGTTTAAAAGCTGTTTATTCAAAATGATTTAAACATATTAAAAATTAACTTAATTTTACTTATTTATTGATCGAGTTAAACTCATAAATCTGAAAATGCTTACCAACAATCTAATTTATTTTTTAAAACTTTCAGGGTAGAGGGACTGAACTTTAAAATAAAATTGAACCAGTGGGCTACAGTACAATAGTGTAGGGTGACCGCATCAACCTTACGTGACTGAGAATAAGTGCACGTGGCAAGCACTGATTGCGTGGAAGGAACGCAAGTATGTTCTGGAGAGTTGGTTAGCATGGTCATAAATGGAAAACGAAATTAAATTAGAATTCAAGCGGCCATAACCAAACAGAGGAGAGTGGAATTGGGAAGAGCCGAGAAGGGAGATACATACATACATACATACGTAAATGTCGTATTTGCTACCGCATTTGCATTCAGGATGGGCGGTGGATCAGGCCATTCTAACCGAAGAAGAACGCGTCGTCATCATCCGATTCGTCCATGACTGGGACGACACCTGCATCCGATTCGTCATCATCCGATTCGGCAGGTACCGTACCTACCTCCTCCTTCTTCTTCCTCTTCTCCTCCTCCTGTATTTGCTCGATTCATCCGTCAATGTCAACAACTTCTTTGCTTTTGAATTCTTCTGCTGAAATGAGAGTTTCTATACGTTCTTTAAGATCAAACGGCTAAAATTCACTGGTGTAACAATAATTATTGAGTTGTTTTTGAACATTGAAATCAGAACAATATTGATATGACTTGTTTGGCAAAACCATTTTCAGCGAATAGTATACTATGTAATGTGTTAGAAATTAGAACTAGTGAATAACATTTTTTTGCTCTTTAACCAAAACATGACACATTAAAAACAAAGTTAATATTAATAAATATATTTATAATTTAAAATATAGTAGAAACTAAAGGGTTTATTTTTTTAAAAAGAAAAAAATAAGATAATTTTTTCTACAATTAAAAGGTCTCAGGACAAACCTTTTTATCAAAGATTTTTTAATTTGTAAAATAAATTATTAATCATAAAATTATAAATTTTAATAGAAAAATATTATAGCTTGATAAAAAAAAAGGTTGCAGTTTTTAGTTTACTCGAACTTTTCTAGGGAAAAATTGTTAAAAAAATGTATGTATAGAGTATAAAATATAGGGTTTGCATTTAGTTTTTATAATAATAAATAATAATTTTATAATAAAAAAATATATTTTTTAATAAAATACTAAAAACACAAAAATATTAAATAAAAATCATTCTAAAACAAGCCTATAAAACTAAAGACAGAAAAAATTGAAATGATTTAAAAGAAATTAAATAATGAGTGACCAAAGAGGAGGTTTCATGTCCATAAAAGGAAAAAAAGGGCAAAATTTTAGCTTAGGATGGCTAAGGTGGGCCTAGTGAACGCAGCCTTTTTGGGCCGATTATATTGAGTCGGTTGTTATGGTGGGCCCAATAAGGGAGTAGATAGTTGTAGTTCGTTAGTTACGTCGGTGTGTGCTTCAAACAGACGCAGAAGCGTCCATTATTAAAGCCAGAAATTAAAGAGAGGGAGAGTTGAGAGGGAGAGAAGATGTCGTACTTGCTACCGCACTTGCACTCAGGCTGGGCAGTGGATCAGGCCATCCTGGCCGAGGAAGAGCGTCTCGTCTTCATCCGATTCGGCCACGACTGGGACGAAACCTGCATGCAGGTACCTGCTTCTAGGGTTCCTTTTTCCATTACTCTCGTAATTTCATGTCTTTTGATTTTTTTCGTCACAGTCGCAATCCTCCAACAACTTTTTTTGATGGTATAATTCAAGTTCTCAAATTTTGGAAAAATCAATTAGCCTGCGATTTTTACACGAAAAGGTTTGAAGCTTTAGTTAGGGTTTCGATCAATTTAGGCTAAGATCAAGGAAATTGATGATGTGGCTTAATTAGGGAAGAATTGGAAATATCCGAGTGCTATTTCAGCTTTTGTATCCAGAAAAGTGAACAACCTTGATTGCTTTAGTTTTATGAATATTGTTAGGTTTAGCGTTCCAAGACGTCAGCTATATGCCATATTTGATACTATATATGCAGTAGTTTGCATAAATCGAGAAGTATTTTTGTTTTGTGCTGTCTTTGTTTGGTAAATTTTTGGTCTTACTGTATTTGCATAATTTAGTTGTATGGTTTTATGGGCCTAAGAACTTAACTCGAAATTTTATGCTGAAGTTCTTGGTGAATTTTCCTATTTTTGTGAAGGCTTAATTTCGGCTTTCATCATGGGATTGGATTTTGACAATAAACTTCACATTTGGAGTGCGAGGTTATATTTTAAGGTTGAAGGATTCCAATTGTTTCGGATTGATTGCTAAAGTCCTCTAAAATGTTGTGGTGTTACTTATCTGTTTTAACAAGAAAGCAGGTTTTTTTTTCTTTCCTTTTTTTTAGTGGTTTAAATGTTTGTTCTGATTTGTCTTGTGTAGATGGATGAGGTGCTGGCATCGGTTGCTGAGACGATAAAGAATTTTGCTGTCATATACCTTGTGGACATCACAGAGGTGCCCGACTTCAACACAATGTATGAGTTGTACGATCCATCGACAGTCATGTTTTTCTTCAGGAACAAGCACATCATGATTGATCTTGGAACTGGAAACAACAACAAGATCAACTGGGCTCTCAAGGACAAGCAGGAGTTCATTGACATCGTTGAGACTGTGTACCGTGGTGCTAGGAAGGGTCGTG
>CAODLS010496473.1:0-10217 GCA_948243855.1 Flueggea neowawraea | reverse complement strand
TTCTCTACGGTTTTACTATCAAGTCACGCACTTGATGGCATAAAGAAGAATAAACTATTCATGGAGTTTTATCTTCATAAAACAATATTTCATAGAAATGAAATGCCTCTTTATTACTAAATAAACCGAAATAACAATGTTTACATGATTGGGCTGGGGCACAAAACTAACATGGCCAGCAACCACTCAGCTGAATAGGGTCAGTAAACCCTTTTGGAACTTCCTAGATAATGCATCATCTCCCTTATAGTCATCGGAGCATACTTGCTAAGTTCCTTAAACTTTTTTTCATACTCTGAAGCTGACATACCAGGCTCCTGCTGGAAATCACTAAACTCCTCTGCCTTTTGGTCCCTGATACTATAAGGAATAACAAATATAATGAGTTCAGCCTTGAACTCTTCCCAGCTGGTAGGTCCTTGAGTCTCATAACCTCTCAACCGATGAGCTGCTTTGCCATCTAGTAAGAACGCCGCAAGTCTGACTCTGTCAGTATCATTAGTAATGCCTTGAGCTCTAAGATAATGCTCCACAACATCAATAAATTATATGGTGTAATCCCAATATGGCAATCCAAGAGGGGGATGGGGTGAATTAGATCTCTTGCTAAAAGTTAAAAACTTTTAAATCTTTTTGTATATTTTGCAAACTAAATATGTAGCTCAGTCCAATACATAATCACACAAGAATGAAATGAAAGAGAGTAAGGGATAGAGAAACAAAGCCCCATATTTATAGTGGTTCAGTCCTCCTAAACCTACATCCACTAATCTAGCTCACTGGAGAGTTTTCAATCCACTAACAACTTCCTCACTTTTGGGGTGGAGGAAAATCGTTATTCCTCTTGTTTATAGTGATCGGGTGTATTGCAAGTGCACAATAGTCGATTGTAGTAATAAAAATTTTAGTAGTATCCTAGGGTGTCGAATCCACAGAGAACATATCTAATTGTGTTCAATTAAAAATATGAAATCAATTAAAAACATTAAATGATTTGTTGTAATAATTGGAAGGCGTTAGGGCTTACGAGATAAAACCAATAATTTAGTTGCAATAATGAATGAAATTGTGTTTTAACACATTGGGTTTGAGTGTTGTCTCCACATATCTCATCCAATGCCTCTCTCAAGGTCACTCAAGAAGTGCATACACTTCCTAGGTGGGTCCTTTAGGCCTCACTAGTCAAATTAGGCCCATTAAAATCATTGGAGAATTTCATCAAACACCTTGTAGGCATAGATATATTTCTATCCTAAAATCATACAAGTTCTATGCTTGACAAGGATACTCAAAATGGTTTGCAAAAGGGGTATTTGTAGTCCCTTTGGTACCCCACAAAACCTAGCAAAAGTTTCCTAAAAATACCCTTGAACCATGTATTTGGTCCCCACAAACTTTCGTGCATTACGTCACTTTCTTTCTCTTTACTGTCGCATTGCACAGCTGTGAAAATTGAGCTGCATGACCGTGCAAAATTTTTGCTTTTTAAGCATGCCCATGGATAATGTCATGGCGGTGCAAGTTCAGTTGCATTGCCGTGCAACATCTCTGCTTCATGAAATCTTCATTTTCTTCATCTTTTCATTGTTTTTCTTGAAGCCTTTCCAATTTGAATCCATTTTGCATAATTTTCCACTCATTTCTCCCCAAACATGACTTGTTATTGATCGAATGATGTTGAGATTCATGACCTCAATGTTGTTTTTGACACAGCTAAGTGATGAATTGAGAGATGAAGCTTGGGTTAGGTCACAAGCATAGAACTTGTATGGTTTTCGGATAGAAATATACCTATGGCTACAAGGCGTTCTATGAAATTCTTCAATGATTCTAATGGGCCTAATTTGGCTAGGTGAGGCCGAAAGGACCTACCTAGGAAGTGTAGACATTACTTAAATGACATTGATAGAGGCCTTAGGTGATTTATGTGGAGAGAATACTCACACCTTTTTGTTTAAACCCAATTTCATTCATTAGTGCAACTAAGTACTAGGTTTTATCTTCAAAGCCCTAATTTTTTCCAAATATTGTGAACTTGCATTTTACTTTATTACTTGTTTTTATTTCCAAAACTCCAAAAATAACTTGATGCTTTTATTTGCCTTTCTCTTTTTAATTGACCATAATTAGACATGTTCCATTGGGTTCGATATGCCTTGGAATACTCCTTGATAAAAATACATCGATTCTAGTATGCTTGCTACAAGCCGGTCATATCGGTTCACAACCAACTTTTACACCTTGTTCTTAACTAGCCAAAACAAGAAAACCAACTCTCTTGGTTTTTCTAAGGAACCAAACAAAGCAAACATTTACTGCCTTCAAGCATTAAGACTAAAGCTTTAATACATGTGGATTATCAAAGCTAAGAACAAGATCTCACACCAACTCTATGATAGAAATGCAAATCAATACTCAGTTGTGATAAGAACAAAACAAAGCTCAAAGAGAGAGAAAGTCAATAAACAAACTAGCAAAGACTGGGCATACTCTTAAAAAGTCTCTCTACTTGCCTTTGAATTGAAGAAATCTATTTGTAGATTCTCTATTAAAAATAGCTATTGTAGGGCTCAAAATGTTGATTTTGCAACTCAATACTTTCTAAAGAATCTGATGTGAGAGAGCTGCAAAATGCTGATTTTGCTGACCTCAGTCCATACTACATGAATACTATACAGTAGTGCATGCGTATTGTACAATCTTGTCAGACTAGTACGAGTTGCGATCCTTCATCTGCGTGCGTAGTATAATGTCCAGTAGCCACTGCTTCTTTTAGCTTAATACTTGATATCTATTATATGCATAAAACTTGTACTGCGGCCGTAATATTTCATTTATGCGTGCATTCCACTATCTTCTACGTGCGTCGACAAACATCCAAGATCACATCTTTGATTTGTTGTGTCAAATGGTGTCAGAGAATATTCAAATTTGAAATTCCTGAGGACCGTCGTAGATTTGTCTCATAGTCCACCTCATCCAGTTCCACGTGCATAGAACGTGATCTTCTGATGTAATATGATCTGCCAACAAATATTGTATTTTTTAAATTCTGACACATCTTAACAGAATTGATAACCTTCTGAAAATTACCTGTCATCCTTGTCTACGCATATAGTGTCCCTTAGTACGTGCCTAGTAAGATTCTTCTTGAGAATATATCTCTTTCCTTCTACGCTGATATTTCTTCTCAGTTTGAATTCAAATCTCGACTACACGTATAATACCTCCCACTACGTGCATAGTATGTCAGCTGAAACTTTATCCTCTTTTCTACGTTGGTTTAGCCCTGTATAATGTGCACAATAAGAGTTCAGACCATTCTGCATTGTGATGAAGACGGTACTATGCACATTGTATATGTTACTATGTGCATAGTATCCATTATAGAAAAACGCAGCGTTACTCCATCTTTATCAATGTACATGGCTTAAATTTTTCAATTATTTTATAGAATCATCAAAACTTAGATGGAATTTTCATCCAGACCAAACTTGGATCAACAATGTCCCCCTTTTTGATGGTGACAAAAACAATAAAGGAGTTTGCAGTCCCACTCAATCAATGCACCTATTTAATGATACTTAGGACAAATTTACAAAATTGATCAATGGTTGTTAAGCTTTGTCTAAGTGTTAGCATTCCACATAATATCTAATCAATTAAAGATCAATCAAATCAGTGTATTTCATATCAAAATCAACAACACTAACTCTTGACATTTTCTCCCCCTTTTTGATAAAATAAAAAAGGTGGAATAGAGAATAAAATAGAAAAGGTCAACAAAAAAATTTTGTTATTAATGAACAGTCAGTATATACACAGTGATAGAAAAAGATAAATATGATGCAGATGTGATGTGAATGAAAAAATGCATATCCTAATCAATTAAAATCACTGTCTTACAATATTAGCTAGGGGAGGCAAAGGCTTAGCCACAAAGAAAGAATTAGGAATTGAGCTAGTGAAGTCAGATTACGAATCAGTTGAACCACTAGAATCACTAGAAACATTTTGCCGAATAGATGCCTTGTTCAAGTCTTTCTTGAGATCCAATAAAAAAATCTTTCCTGATTTTTTGTATCCTCTCAAAATCTGCATCACTCTTTTTAGGTTGAGAAGATGAATGAGCCTCTGATATTGCCTTTGTATCATCGACTGATTTCTGCTTAGGGGATGTTTTAGCTGGAATTTCAATGGTTTTTGATTCTGTATGTTTTCCCTTAACCACCATGTTCTTCCGAAATAGGTTTTGTTTTAGTGGGAAGCTCTGTTTCTTTGCTACTTTCCTCAACTATCTCTTCTCATGAAACAGGTTCAACTTCTTAAGGCTCTTCTGCAGTGGAAGGTTCTTCTTCATCCACATTTTATTGCTCATTTAGGTTAATTGGAGGAGCATCATCATCTGGTGCAAAAAATAGTATTTCTTCTTCACCAGTAGGAGAATCATCTCCATGTGAGGGTGAGTGTGAAAGAGTAGGATTTGCTATAAAAGTGAAGAGGGTTGGGTGGATGTTGGTGTTGTAAATTCTGAAACTCAAATTTCACGTTTTTTAACAAATTGATGGCAACATCAAAATTTGTAGAAGTTTTAGTTTGGTAGGCTTGAAGTTGTTGCCTTACAACTACGAAATTGATTCAGTTTTAACTTTGAACTCAACAAACTCTTGATGTAATTCATCAAGCTTACTCCTTTTAACTTTGCTTGGCCTAGCTTCTCCTTCAGCTGCACCTTTTTGTTCTACATTCATTGCAGGGTAAACTTTTTCTTTTTCTTGTTCTTCTTTTTCTTATTTTTCTTCTTCTTCTTCTTTTTCAACTTCTTCTGTAACATTACTTTGTTGTAGTTGAACACCCTTTCTTCTTATAAACATTATTTTTCTTCTTTTAGGCATGAACTGTTGATCTTTCGGATCAACCATGATATCTCTTTTGCATAAATAAGGATGATAGACATAAACTCTCTCTACTGCTCTGAAGAGTCCCATGCTTCAAAGAGTAGAAGCCTAATTTTCTTGCTTTCTTTCACTTTTTGAACTTCATATCCCTCAAAGCTGACTCAAAAATGCTTGAAGTTTCTGGTGAGATGACTAGCAAAAGGCATATGCTCTATCCTTTCCCTACTGCAACTTTGTCCCCTTATTCATCATAGAAATCTCTCACACCTTTTTCTTTCTTGACCACACACCCTTTGTCTGATAACCCAAAAGCTCATGTAAGCACGTTTTACTGATTATGGATATGAGATATCAATTAGAACATAGACACATGTTAGGAAACATGTATTGGACTGGCCTGCTATGAAAGCACTTTGTGGATTAATGTAACAAGTAGCTTTCATACAGTGGTGGTGTTTGAGTCCTCTGACGAAAAATCACTATCGACTCTTACATGAGGAATTGCATGTTTTGACTTAGTCAAACATTATTTGTAATAGGGTAACAATAAAGGCTATGATTGGATATGTCATGAATATTGTAGAGGAGTGATAGTGAGAGTGATGGATTTGTTCTACTTATGAAGAGTGATATCTTTAGGCCACTTGATAAGTAGGATTAATGAAATGTATGCATACTCAAATGAATTGATAAAAGGGTTTATCAATGTCATTTTTATATTAATTTACATGGGATCAAGAAACACATTAAGCAATATAAGGTTGATATGTGACCACGCCTTATGCTTAATATAGATATCGTGAGACAAAAGGAATAAATATCAAACTGTGAAAGGTTAACTCGAATCACCGACTCCATAATGTATTACTAGACACCATTTATGGACATTGGGCCCACGTGTTTAGGTTGAGGCCCATTACCAATTTCGAGTGGGCTTATTGGGTCACATATTAAAACGAATTGGATTGGATTACAAATGTTCTCTCATTTGGGGAATGAATTATTAGGATAATTAATTTGATTAATTATTAATAATTCAAGGTTTTATAATATATACTTATTTATGATATAAGAAATAATCCATTAATGTAATGGCTTTTAATTTAATTCACTTATTAATATTGTTTTGAGTTATTTATGGGTGACATAATTTTTGCCCATAAGATATTAATAATAGAGCGATTTATTTAATGATAACATATCATAAAATTAAAAGCCCAATAAACATTGAAAAAGCATACACCAAATAGGATTAGGAATCCTGATGCTTGTTGGACAAGGGATAGAAAACATAGTAGGATTTGGTGTATGGAAGCCGAATTTGTTCTCGTATTTTTTAGGAGTGTAGGCTGAATTCTTCCTCCTCATTTAGGAGTGTGCCGAATTAAGAAAGGGGCTTGACTAATTAGGTATCCTAGTTCTTGCAAGACAAGAATTAGGCAAACCCTAATGCGCCTCTTTAAGGATTTCTTTGTGCCTATAAATAGGAGTCTCATTCTTCTATTTATTTTATGGAAAAGCCGAATTTGTGTGTTTAACAAACAAAGAGAGAAAATTATTTGTGAGAATTAGAATAGTGATTATAAGTTCTAGTACACATCATCCATCCAAATGAGTTTGTTTGTGTGAATACCATTAGTCACGTTCGCGCAAAGGCAACGTGGTTGAAAGGGTTTCAAGTTTATACTAATAGCTACATAAACACTTCATTCATCCATTCAATTGAGCTTTGGCTTTTAAGGTAAAAACCCTAACCCTAATCGTGTATGTCGATATGCATGGATCCTTGGTGGAATTATAGGATAAATTTTTTTATTATTTCCACTGTGTTATCCTCTATATGAATGTCTTATTTTAGTTATGAATTGCAACAAGCATGACCTAGTCTCATTAAAGGAGTGAGAGTACGATAAATCAACAATATAAATATTATTTTGCCTCAAACCAGTAAATAACACATTTCCATCAATATCATGAGCAATACACGCATTGTGTTCAAAAGTAACTTTGCAATCTCTATCACAAATTGACTAATGCTAAGGAGATTGTGCTTTAACCCATCAACAAGCAACACATTGTCAATAGTAGGATTAGGAGACTTACAAACCTTAACTTCTCCAACAATTTTACCTTTGGCATTTGACTCCAAAGGTCACATAGCCTCCATTATTAGGATTAAGTTGACAGAACATGGCTTTATCTCTTACCATGTGGTGAGAGCATCCATTATTCAAGTACCACACATGTCTCTTTGCTCTTCCTCTCAAACATGCCTACAAAGACATGTCCCAAATTTTCTTGGGTCCTTTAAAGTTAGTTTTTACTAAGTCGGAAGGAGTTGTTCCTTTTGGATCCCAAATGCTCTTAGTTCCAACTTTCCTATTCAATCACATCTTGTAAGAATAAGCAATATTTCCATGATCACCACAAAATGTGCATGCATTGTCAAGATATTTCCTTATTTTACAAACACGATTTTAGAAGACATTTTAGGTGTGAAAAAGTTGTAGCCTAAACCATGCTTGGATAGAGATTGTCTTTGAGATCCAATAAGTTTCTCATGGTTCTCTTTCCCATTTGCAAGCTTGTAGGCTATGTTTGAAAACTTTTCAACTTCTTTCTTTAAAACAAACTTTTCTTCAATTAAAGCCATTTTCTTTTTAAAGCCATTTTCTCTTTACTTAAATCATCCCTTCCTATTCTGCATGCAAATCTCGGAGGCTTAAGCTTCAGAAATCGATCCAATATGTCTACAGAATCATCCTAAGGAGCTATGGGAGCAACTATTAGAACAACCTCTATAGCTATCTCTGGCTGAGGCTGAGGAATATGCAGAACAACTAAAATATCTGATTTAACTACAGCTGGATGAATTGGTTGATCTTTAGCTGTCTGCTCAGAAAGAAGCCTTTCAATCTGCTCGAGGGCTAAGTAAATCTGTCAAATGGATCAGGTTAAGCTATAGGTTGCGGCTGAGGTATAGGCGCTGCAACCTCTAGTGCACTATGCGAATTAGTAGAAGACTAAGCAGTGACCTTAATAGGCTGTATAACTGCAAACATCCATTGCCCAAAATATGCATGCAATTTTCAAATACATATGATTGCCACAATACTAAGATATGTACCAAAATAGCAACATGGGAAAAACCAGAATGACTCTCTTAAGAATACCTATGCTCTATACCGACGCAGACATAACGAAACCTAGGGCTCTGATACCAACTCTGTCATGACCCATTTTTGGACCACGACTGGCATACAAAGTGAACTGTCTAAACAGGCCGACCCATCTCGCACAAGCCTCAGAAGAACATATATATTACCCAATTATACAAACATATATGAATAAACAGACACTATAAGTTAAAACATGATTTATATATAAAAAATATATACATACCGTTATACAAAACCCATCATAGTTCGATGTAGGGCTCTGTTGTACACATATACAAGACTCAATCCAAAAGGGTAGTCATAGCCAAAAGGAGGTGCCTACTGAGTGACGAATACCGGTCAGGTGATGGATGCCAAAATATAAGCCTAAAAAATATAAAAGGAAGGGGGGTGAAAAAATCTCAGTGAGGGACAACATTCTAGATCGCCTCATACGTGCATCACAAAGACCTTTTGCAAACAATTCTAAAATATCACAAGCATGTATGTATAATATGATATACATACTACTAATAATAGTAGTTTTGAAAATAATTACAAAACATTTTTCATTTACAACCAGCATACAATCAGGCGATATTAGAAAATAATATTGTATATTTCTTATATAACAACAAAATGAGACTAAATAGGAGTGATAATACTAATGGAATTCGTAAATAAAATATGACATTCATATAAGGATAACGCAGCGGAAATAAGAAAAAAAATTTCATCCTAGAATTCCACTAAGGATCCATGCACATCAACATACACGATTAGGGTCAGGATTTTTGCCTTAAAAACCAAAGCTCAATTGAATGAATGAATGGAGTGTTCATGTAACTTTTAGTATAAACTCGAAACCCTTTCAACCATGTTTCCTTTGCGCAAATGTGACAAATGGTATCCGCATGAGCGAACTCCTTTGGATGGATGATGTGTACTAGCACTTAGAATCACTATTCTAATTCTCACAAATAATTTTCTCTCTTTGTTTGTGACACTCACAAATTCGGCATTGCCATTGCCATGAAGAATATGACAAGGGTCTACTCCCATTTATAGTCATATGGGAAAATCTAAATAGATGCACTAGGGTTAGCCAAAACTCTCTCATAGTCCCTTAAGAATTCGGCCAACCTTAATCAAGGAAGAGTGTGCTGAATTTCTTACTTTATTGGGGCCGAATTTTCTCTTCCTTGGCAACCAAGAATTCGGTCTCTCTCCTTTTTAGGAAGAGTGTGTCGAATTCCTCTTTTAGTCCTATTAGGGTTTTCATTTTCTTGTCACACAAGATTATATGCTTCCTAATTAATTAAACCTTCTCTAAAATTCAGCACACTCTCCTAAAACATATCAGGAAAAATTCGGCCATCACTCCTATAAAATAGGAGATGAATTTCGGCATACACGCCAAAACCCTAGTCCCATGTCAGCTAGGTTTTCTATCCCTTGTCTAACAAGTATATGGATTCCTAATCCAATAAGTAGGTGTGCCAAATTATTAAGGTTGTATTAATGTTTGTTGGGCTTTTAATTTCATGATACATTTTCATTAAACAAGTCACTCTATTATTAATATCTATGAGCTTAATTTATGTCACACATAAATAAACCCAAAACAATATTAATAAGTGAATTAAATTAAAATCTCATTACATTAATGGATTATATGTTATATCATAAATAAGATATAAATTATAAAACCCTGACTTATTAATAATGAATCAAATTAATTATCTCAATAATTCAACTACCAAAAGAGAGAACATTTGTAATCCAATCCAATTCATTTTAGTGTGTGACCCAATAGGCCCACTCGAAATTGGCAATGAGCTCGTCCCAAACCCTTGGGCCCAAAATCCATTAGCGGTATATAGTAATACATTATGGCAACCCAAAATCAAGTGGAGTTGGTGATCCGAGTTAACCTTTCACAGTTTGATATCTAGTCCTTTCTGTTGGATCATGGGTGATCAACATTAAGTTTCTTATGTGTTTTGATGATGAAAAAAAGTTTTTGATGAAGTGAAAAATATTTGAGTTGAAGCAAAACACGTTGGAAAGCTTGAAATTGTGAAACAAAGACTCTGATGCAGTTAACGTACATTAGTGTCAGTTTAACGTACGTAACAAAGGTCTCACGTATGTCAAGAAA
>CAODLS010496366.1:0-17821 GCA_948243855.1 Flueggea neowawraea | reverse complement strand
AAAATCTGGTGTTTTAGAGCAAAGTCAAGCCCGTAAGTCTTCAGCAAGAATTTCAATTCGTGATATTGGAAACAGAGTTAAGCCTAAAAGCTGCAGACTCTTGGATCCTGCAAATGGAAATGGCTTGAAGGTGGATTATTCTTTTTCATCTGAAATTTCAAGCATATCACCTTTACTTGTAAGAGTAGAAGTTGCCTTTGAGAACTGTTCCTCCAGGACCATTTCAAACATAATTTTAGTAGACGAGGAAGCCAGCAAAGCTTCAGATTCTGCTCAGAGGTGAATTCAGTTTCTTTCTAAATGTGTGAAAATACTCTGCCTTGTAGTGATCACATTTAAGTCCTCCATGTGAACTTAATTATAATATCATCTGGAGGATCCATCCCTCTGTTATATCTCTTATTGAGCTCCAGTAGTCGAGTCCTTTTGACCTCTGTTTTATGTTTCATCAAATTTCAATGTTCATAGTACGATTGAATTGTTTCTTTTAGTATCTTACTTTTGTCAACTGTATTTCGTAAGATATAAGTCATTACTCTTGTTACTTTGTTAGAAATTTCATGATTTTGGTCTTGTATTGTTTTTCTCACTGTGGAAGCCTAGCCAGACACAAAGGATTCTTTTGAGCATAGCAAGCTTATTTTGTTGGGATTTTAGAAACTAATGCCACTCAATTTTTTTATATGATTGCAGCTCGGGGACATCTTTCAATGATTTACCAGTATTAATTCCTATGGAAGAGATTTCTTCTCTTGAACCTGGTCAGATGGCAAAGAGGACTGTTTATGTGCATTTTCATCACCATCTGCTACTTTTAAAGCTAGCCTTGTACTCCGACGACAAAAAGTTTTCAGTTAAGTTGTGGCCTGACAT
The DNA here is from genome assembly GCA_948243855.1 of Flueggea neowawraea. Taxonomy (NCBI): domain Eukaryota; kingdom Viridiplantae; phylum Streptophyta; class Magnoliopsida; order Malpighiales; family Phyllanthaceae; genus Flueggea; species Flueggea neowawraea. The sequence goes on along the minus strand of CAODLS010496366.1, from coordinate 16,948 downwards.
TGGATATTTTGTGAAGCCACTTCAAATGGACATTGAGGTTTTCACAGACATGGAATCTCGTCTCCCAGGAATGTTCGAATACACAAGGAGGTTAGTCACATTTTTTCTGAAGTCTCTATTTTGTGTAAGAAATGATATTTGGAGAGGCTATATATTTATGGGAACCCCTTTCACATTTGTTCTCTTTACTGCTTGTGCTTTTATCTTTTTATGCGTTGGCCATCAATTGTTATTGGCTTTTAATAGGCTGCGATGAGTTAAGAATGGGGATATGAGTCATATAGGGCATTGGTTTTCATTCTGCAGTAGGCATTATTGACATGACACTCTTCATGCCACTTTTGCCAAAAAGTACTGGTTTTCTAGTTCGTGAAGTCGGAAAAGATTGACGGATTTAAAATGCCAAATGTATATGGTTGTAATTATTTTTTTTTTCATAGATCAAAAGTTATCACTTACATTTTTCTTGGATGATCAACTGAAGTTTGCATGGACATGTGTACATAGCTACTAAGCAGAAATGGAGGTCATCAGGGCACTGTTGCACAGATGATGATAGATTTAATTTCCTCTTTTATTGGGCTTTAGTGCTTACTTTTATTGTGCATGGTCATCAGTTGCACCTTCACTGATCACCTCAGGGAGCTGAACAAGGGTGACGTTTTAATGAAAGACAAATTTCTCTTGATCTGTGAGAGCCTAGCATTGAAGATGCTTAGTAATGCCAATCTTTTCCTTGTATCCGTCAACATGCCCATTGCTGCCAATTTCAATGATGCATCAGGCTTGTGTTTACGGTTTAGTGGTGAAGTTTTGAGCAGCTCAATTCCTTGCTTAATTACCATTACCGCTGAAGGTAAATGCTCTGAACAATTGAATGTGTTGGTGAAAATTAACTGTGAGGAAACTGTATTTGGCTTAAATTTGTTGAATAGAATAGTGAATTTCCTGGTGGAGCCTCTTTGATCTTTGACTTCATTGTTGAAATATCAGCTGTTAATTCTGGTGAAACATCTGAGAAATGATCTGCAGTTTTGTGTTGAACTGTAGTTCCATTTGTTTAGTTTTGTTAATTGTGGTGCATATTAGATATGTTTACCCTTGCGAAATAGTGAGCAAAATTCATATAACTGAAGCCACAAGTTTGGAATTGTGGTGTTATCTGTATCAGCTGTACTCTGTTGAATCCTTTACTTTTTATTGCATAGAAGTATATGATTCTTTTATACGTTGCAACTTTAGCTTTTCTATTGGCTGTTCATTATTAGTATTGTCAAAAGAGGTTCCAATTCAGACGGTGAACTGTTATTTCATGCAAGAAGAACGAAAATTGTGAATGATTACATTAATTAAAATTTGTTGTAGCACAATATGCATTCTTGGTGAAGTCAGCAGTAGACATTTCTTGTATTGATGAGTTGAATAAATGCATGTTATTTGCATATTTTTCTTGCTGTATGTGATAATTTTTTCCATTCTTTGCATCATATATAAATATCTTCCTTTTCCTTTTCTTTCTTCACCTGTCCTGGCCTCTTAATTCTTTTACAAAGGAAGCAAGTACCGAAACTCGGATTTGTATGGTTGTATTTCCACCATTTTAGATGTAGGAGATCTTGTTTCTCCATTTAGACACTCAATCATCAATCTCTTCAGCGACCCAGAGCGTGGCAGTTGACTATAAATCCATTCTACTAGTGATTCCATGTTGTCTGCAAAATCCTGCATGTGCCATTGCAATAACTTTGGAACGACAATCTTCCTCTTGCTTGTAATCCCCACAGCAGCTTCAAGATACTCTACTTTTGCTCTCCCTAGTTCATTTGGCACTTCATCTGGGGTGTAGACTCTGAGCTGCATAGACACAACAAGGTTTATAACAGAGACTTCACTGAGTTTGGATCAAGATTTTGATGCTTACAGCTGGTGAGGACCAACTTCCTCGGCAGAGAGCAAATGTAACATCAGGTTCTGGATACCCCAGTCCATGAGCATGCCGTAGAAGCATTTCCTTCTCATTTTCAGAGCTCTGTCAAGGTAAAGCAAGAACTTGTTGAGATATTTTTCAAATTCCTAGGGTGCTTGCATGCAGTAGAGATGACAGGTTTCCTTTGTTTTCTTACACGGTTTGATTCTCTTGGATACCGAAGAATAAAATGCTCGATGGCCAGAGCATTCAGCACAATCCCGCCGACATTCAGTGCAGCCTAGGATCAGAATTAAACTCAGTAAGTTTTTGCTTGATCTTATTTGATCAATGCAGTGCCGAAGTTAAGAGACGTACTTCGTTCATAATTACCAGTAATCTCTCCTGTGAGGAAGATAGACCATGTTCCACGAATGCCTGAAATTGGTCAAACCAAAAGCATGCTTAATAATGGTGTATGACACTGAAACTAGTCTTTATATTTTCGATCGATCTCAGGAATATCTACTGTACATGCATTATGCAGGCATTGTAGATATTGATCCAAAATGCTAGCTTCTGATTATATGTCAAGAATTTCAGGTCAACGTTACCCAATTTGAGCATTAGTGTCCTGAAAAAGGAATAGAGAACACCAAAATAGAGGGAATAACAAAAGTAAGAAACATGTTAGTTGTAGTGATCATGTTCTGAAGAAAATCCCGTCAGCAATACCTTAGTTTTCCTGTCAATGGTGAACATTCCGAAAACCGATCAACTTCTAAAGAATTTCTTGCAATTTGGATGAAGTTCTTGTATGGTCCGATGTCTCTTATAGTGCTGTCTAAATCTGGCATGATACCATAAGGATCAAGGTTTGAGGCACTGTGGTTGAAAGGAAACATAGATCCTTTGCAGTTGAAGGTGTGTATTGACCCTTTCGAGTTCATGCAGGAGAGAGTAAGCTTTGGAAAAATGGCAGATCCTTCCCTATCTTGTGGCACCTGGTTTAGATCCAGAAATATTCCTATCAAGCATTTAATTAGTTCTTCGGACAGTTCATTCGGTCTTTCGCTGTTGCAGATTTTCTTGTACATAACCTGTTGGTTCGGCAATTTTCCCGTTTGCCGTCTTAATTTTTCTTCTGTGAAAAATTACAGAAAAGGAAATTAAAGATTAGAGCCAGATTCCTGGCACTGAGTGTTCACAAACAAGCTTTAGTCGCGAGACATTTATCAGAAACTTACTGGTAGAGCCTGTGGAAACTATGGTCAACATTTCTGCTACAGAACCAAGTGAGGCTCTTCTGAGTTTCATTTTCTCATTTCTGTGTTCATAATTTTGTGATCTTGAAAACTGATGGAATTCATCGTTGAGCACTGACCGGATTCCCGGTCCGCTCGGAGGCAACTGATTTTGCTGCTTAGTTAGCTTCCGCTGCTGCTGTACTTTCCATTCTTTGTACTGTTTTCTTTCTTGGTACAAACTCAACTTTAGCTCATCAACTTTTCTTTCTAGCCATATAATCTCCTCCTCCACCATTGCCATTTCTGCTAGGAGTACTTGAACCTATACATGTCCCATCTCTTATTCATAAGAAATCTTTTTGTTTCAATTCCGAGAGAATTCTTTAGACCGACTCCAATATCACTCGATTACAAAAGCTAGCGCGTTGTGCGAATAAGTTGAAAAGTGGACTTAAAAAAAAACAAGAAGAAGAAAGTTGAATGGTGGAATACATTTCATATATGGATTTGATTACTCTTACTTTAGGTGGAAGCAGAGAGGCAAGGCACGGAGGTGATGACACAGGAGCATGAAGAGCACAGTGCAAAACCTTGTTGATTGCCTCTTCCTCATCCAGTTGTGCTTGCAATATTTCAACCTTCTCCATAAAAAGATCCATAAGTAACATTTTCATGCATAAATCTTTAAAACCCACGCATCAAAAAGTTTGAAAATTTTTATAGATCAAGTTAGTGTAGCTGAGTTAGTCCAGGAATGGGGAGCTCTGTTTCGCGAAAAGAAGAGAAAAGAGAAGAAAATTTTGATGTACAGTTTTCACCTCCTCCTCAAGATGGAGTCTTTCGTGCTTCTCGTCATGTCTTTGCTGCATTAGGCAGTCTTCAAATTTCATTTGCTCGTTCAAAGAGAATAATTCAGGAACTTAAGACTAGCAGTGTCGGAACCTATCAGAGCCTAGATGCCTTTATTATGATGGTGATAATAATAAGGGTTTACTGAGAGAGAGATCGTGAGTGCCATTATAGGTTGGTTGGATAAGAGAGACAAAAAGGGTTGTTGATACGAGAATAGAAGGAATGACGAGAAGAGAGTGGTAAGAATGTGCGGTGGCAGAATCTTTTTGGGTGGGGTGGGGACGGCGGTGGTGGTGGCGGTATTAGTGACATGCATGGCCTTCCCATGAACTTATCACTTGTGAGTCATTATTACCAACTCAGTAACATTAATTTGTGAACAAATTGCAAGAGAGGGAGCCAGGGAGGGACGCGAAGTCCATGAACAGTTTGAAAGTTTTGGAAGTCAAAAAAGAAGCAAAAGATTTTGAGCTGTCGCCGTCTGTGGGAATCGAACCCACGACCACATGGTTAAAAGCCATGCGCTCTACCGGCTGAGCTAAGACGGCTTCAAGATTTTACTTTTTGACATATTAAATTCGAGAGAGTTTTAATTTGAGCAATATTCAGACCTCACATTTGAACCAAGAACTTGTGGGTAAGGTAAACCAAGAAACTTCTAGGTTTATTATTTTTGAACAAGAATTACAAATCTTGACAAAGACGAGATTCTCAGTCACTACAACTAAGTTAATTCACGAAAGGGTTTCATAACATTCTTGAATCCCTACAAATGCAATAAAACAAGTGCTAACAGTGGAAGCTGATCACGAACAGATTGACGAGTTGACTAGAAGCTGCTCTCCCTCCACCCTCCAAACTGATGTCCATGGCTATCATCACCTTGTGTCTTCTCAATACAAGAAAGCAACAAGGACAACAACAATGTCAGTTGAGGATTCAAATTACGTTCAAGAAAAGAAAATACAAACAAAATGCAGAAGAATTACCCGGATGAAAGTGAGACCAACTTGAATCTCACCACAATAGGACTTGTCACTGTTAACAACCGGGTACTTGCAAGGATGTAATTCTGCAGTTCCATTCTCCACTCCTAACGACAACAAGTCCCTCAAATGTATCCTGACGCATAGAGAATATTGGTGCAACCATGTTCAGTTTGATTTCGAAAGATTCAACTCCTGAAAATCCTGCCTACGGACATAAATACTCATCTGTGTATTGGTTTGCAAATCTACTAGGATTGCTGTTTTCCATTTTGCTTTGAAGATATGCTAGACATCAAAGGAACTATTTTCTACTGATTATGCTAGCGACTAAAAAAAATTTGTAATATTTCTTAACAACATCAAAATTTCCTATGAATTCAAGCATTTTTCTTTGCTGAACACACGGATGAATTATTAAATTTCAAGACTTGGCTACAATTTCATATCTTTGCTACAATTTCTTACGATTACACATAACATAGACACAAAAGTCGTTCAAATAAGTTTTATAATTGTGTACTCAATAAAGTGCAATCATGCTAGAAATTGTCAGTCCTACTTCTGCAAGCAAACAAGCAACAGATTCCAACAAATGGAATCAAGGGCATAATGCAACTAAGCTAAATTGCTTCGGCAAATGAATGTATAGCTGGAAGTCAAGATATATGAGTCTTACGTGGCCTCGCCAAGAAAATCATCTTTAGTGAAGGTGTCTTTGTCCATAATTTTCAAAGTGAGCTTATAATCACTGCCTTGCCCAGGATACTCTACCCTGAATTTTAGTGCCTCGTTCCAAACCGGACACCCACCATGACCTGTGCAATTGCAGTTCTATTATATGTTAATCAAGAAACAACAGAACCGCAGTGTAGAGCATTTCCTAAGACAATTTTCTCCCCTTAAATAAAAACATTGCAATGCACAATTAAATTTTAGCATTACTGGGAATTCCATATGGGAATACTTGTAGTTTTTATAAATGCTTTATCCCGTTATACATACAGAATGAATCCATAGAAATAGCTGCACACGAATCCATAGAACCTATGATGAACAATTCTGACAAACAAAGTTAACCATTTTAGAAATAACCGACAATCCTAGCGCTGGTACTTAGGGGTGTGCACAGTTAGCCACCTCTCAATATAACCTAACCGCATACATATGGTTGGAAGATTATTCAAATGTAATTAAACTGCAAATGTACAAATCAAATTGTGCAGTTTAATTCGATTGCAGTTAGATGCGGATTGTGCAGCGCACATTAGCAGTAATAGCCTGTTATTTGACAATTAATTTGTGCCAATGGAAGCTGAAATAATTGGTGCAACTTTTTTTAAAAAAAATTGAAAAAGTTAGGAACTAACCTCTGGCTACACTGCTCTCGCGCACTTGACCTTTGTAGTGCATTGCAACGTATGGATCCATGTCACCTACCAATGTCAACAACACATAAGCAACAACAGAAGAAATGGTCTTCTTGTGCTTCATTTTCTGTTAACTATTAAAGCTTTTTTTCTTGTTTCTCACAACATTAATCAAATAATTACAATTACGAAACAATGTAGATTCAATTAATGGGTCTGTGGTTTAGTGGCACTGATGTCAAGGAAATGAAAACAACGTTGATAGAGTCCTTGAACCCTGAAAAGGTCAAGTAACCAATGATCTGTTCCTGAGCATCACCAAGATTCAAGTGTACGTTTCAGAATTAAACAAATTCTGCCCAAATTAGGAACCCTAAACAGAAAGTCAAAAGAAGCTGATGGATCTTATTGTGAGTCAGATCAAACTATGAAGCAGATGATTAGAATCAACCCAGAAAATGAAGCACTGATTAAAAGAAAAGAAACGACAACGAAGAAACAGAAGAAATGGAATCAATGAAGGAGGAAAGCAATGATCTTTAAGCTGTGCAGAAGCCTGGTACAAAGTATAAGAAAAATATACCAAGAAAATCAGTGTCGCCTAGGCCTTTAGCATTCACCAGCAACACTTCCAAAACCCCAACAGCCATTCTCTCTCTCTCTCCCTCTCTTCTCTAAGAAGTGAAAATCTTGCCTTGTCTGAGGATTGAATAAAATAGTTTCAAGTGTCTCTGCCAACAACTTGAGAGTTGTCTTGATGGACAGAGCGACAAAGTTGACAAGACCACACACTGGTGCCGGAGACAGTCAAAGAAATAATCACATGTGGGTTTTACGTTTCTCACGTTTTACCTCTACAGATTTATGTTCATGCAGTTTCCTGTCTATTTGTTTATTTATATAACCGAGTTATTCTTCACTTCTTTATTTACCCCTTGCATTCTATAGACTAACGTGTAATGAAACTTACCAACCATTCTTTAAAGTTTAATCCATCTAGAAATAGACTTGTCAAAGCTTTACTCGTCAATACTTGCGAATAAAATACTCCTTCCATGAAAGCCTGCTTGACCCACAAAACAACTTTCCAAACAATACCTCCATAACTAATACACAAAACGAAACAACTGCTAAAAATGAAAAGGTTTCCGCAGATTTAGACTCCTGTTTGGTGCCTGCATTTCATCGTTCACTACTTTTAACAGGTTGAATTAGATTACTTTCGTTCATTGAAAAGAAAAGGAGGAAGACTCGTTCAGCAAAATTAATCGTCCTGTATAGCAATGCGAAAAATAACGAAATCATTAATCAAACCATAAAAGTAGTTTTAAGAGATAGAAGGATTTTTCACACACTTCAAATCATCCATATGGTTCAACAAAACCTCCCACTGCTAATGATAGAGTCATCTGGAAGATACATAGAAAAGCAGGTGATATCTAACGGCTCACGATCTAAATGATAGCTTCCGAACATCGTCTTGGCTTATCTTTCACGCCTAGGGGAAATGTCCGCTGACCTAGAACTTGACCCGGAAGGTGACCTTGATGCCCTACCAGATGAGGGTCTCCATGCTCGTTCATCCTCGAACTCATAAGCAGATTTCCTGCAGCATCATATGAAACACCACTCATTACACATAAAATATATGAAGATTTCAATTGGACTCATCCTCATGAAAAGAAGGTTCATAATTCATGTTTGTCTGAGTTTCCCGCATTTTAAAATGCAATGAACTGGAAGGTATAATACCAATTATATTGATACCGACTTACAAATGACGAGTGGCAATTACTCTTGTTGGTTAACTATCAATATAACAACCACATTTTGTGACAAGCATTACAGAGCATACCGTTAAGCATGTTTTTGAAGCCAAACCCCAGAATTCATATTTCTGTAAACGGTTAGAGGAAAACATGGTAACAAGGGTTAAAACCTAAATTACTCACTCAAGGCTGATTTCACAATTCAAACATACTGATGTCTGAGATATCCATTTCAAAGTATTTGAAGGCTTTGGTCACCAAGTTTTTGCATCTTCCTATAGTATATTAACCTGAAGCGACTGATGAGAGACACAAATAGGTTTGAAGTTACTACTTACTCGCCGTACCCATTGGCGTTTTCATGCAAATTGTCAACATTGCCATAACCTCCAGAATATGACCTGCGATTGTAACCACCATCATGTTCTGCTGGAGGGCCTCTAGGTGATCTAGGAAGGCCTGCATGCCTTCTACCTGGTGAAGATGAGTACTCTCTCTGTCTTGGTGCTGGAGAGTATGACCTGCCAAAATAGAAATAAGCACATATTTGTCTGCAGGATAATTACCAGGCAAGAAGGTGACAGCAGATTGTTAGCAAAGAGCTTACCTAGAGCGATATCGACCTCTTGAACTTGGATGATGGTGAGGGGAGCGTGAACGTGAAAGGGAGCGCGAGCGAGAATGCCCTGATTATAATAAACAAAAACGTGATCACATTCGTTAGAACTGATCCAAGGCTCTGAAAGATGTAATTGTAACACCTTGGGCAAAATTGCAGTAAAAGGCTTGTTTGTTACAGCAAATGGAGTTTCTCAATTTCATTCTACAAAATTTTATTCAGTATATCTAATGGTTCCCAAATTTTCAAGTCGAACCCAAAATTCCACAACCACGCATTCTGATATAACCAACATGCCCAAAATAAAGGTCCACAAAAGCCATACTATATTGAGTCAGGCATACCATAATAAGATGATCGTCCACCATAGCCTCCTCTGAGAAATAGAAAATGCATCAAACGTAGCTCTAGAAAGATTAAGATCAGAATGTGCAATTCTACAACGACCTATGAGGATACTACCTCTGCCTAGATCTTTGACGCATCTCCTCTGGCCTTTTCCTTGTCTCTGAAGCTAAGACCACAGATATCTCCCTCCCAGCAAATATTTGTCTGTTCATCCGATGTTGTGCTTCCATAGCATCATATGTATCCAAAAACTGAACAAATGCAAATCCTCGAGGTTCCCTGAAAGTAAGAGAAAAAAAGAAAAGAAAAGAGTCCATATAAGTCTTGAACTGCGAGTAATGGAAAATATACATACTGTCAAAGAAGTCAAGTAGCAAATTAATCCCCAAAGTGCGAACAATGAAATACTTTTCTTCGCTAATCTACAGTTAGGAGTCTTAAATTCTTACTCAGACTCGGACACCGAACTTATGCAAACAGTCATAGTGGCTGACCTTTTCTTTAAAAGTCAAGTATGAAAGGCAACTTCAAAAGAGGAAGAGACTTCAAAATTCTTCACATGCTTGTAAATATAAGATGCACTTGAAACTTGAAATCAACCTTTCCAAAATTAAAAATCTCCTCAAAGTGCCTTGAATAGATCAAGAACCAATCTTCTTTCTCATCAAACTTCTTGTGATTGTGCAGTTACAAAATTAATCTTCATAAAGGAACATTCTTGATTTCAACATTACTCTTGAGACCACACTATGTTAAGAATCATAAACAGTTGTAGGCCTTCAATTTGTGTGGGGCTAGGTCTTGATTTTAACTTCAAACCAACACACCCCCTGACAAACCAGTTCAAAACTTAATTCACCATAGATAAAAGGCAAAACGAAAGGCAACACCTTTATACACATTTTAAAATGCCCAACAACATGCACACCTTGCAGTATTTGCACCATTCTTGTTACGCTAATCATGAACGAAAAACTCACAAAAAAACCTCAACAAAAACAGTGCATTCAGCTCCAATCAACATTGTCGGAGAAACTCACCCTGAGTAATAATCTTTAGGGATATACACATCCCTCACAGCACCAAATCTCTCGAACGGAACTCGAAGTTCATCTGGTCTGAAGAACAACACCAACGATGCAATAATCAATAAACAATTTAAAACATAACGAACAAAACGAAAACATTAAAAAAAAAAAAAAACTCCACAAGCACCAACCTGCAGTCAAGAGGAATGTTCCGAACCAACAAGCTTCCACGATTCTGCTCCTTGCGTCTTCCATATCCGCCGCCGCCGCGACCATACCCTCTTCTCGGCGGACTCCTTTCTCTTCCTCCGTACCCTCTCCTCGGGGGACTATAATACGGCGGACTATACCTCCTCATCACTACCTAATTATCTGCCAAAAAAAGAATCAAACTTCAAGTCAAGATTTCAATTACAAATTTGAAGCTTATTAGAAAAACTAAACGATGTTGACTCGGTTGACTTAGATAGATTGTGATCAGACAATGGAGAAAGAAATTCAACTGTTGGAAAAGGTTTCTGTTCTAATTAGGGTTTTGATGTGAATAGCAAGAAGGGTTACAATAGAGAATCGAATTCACCTGCAGTCTAAAAGCAGAAAGACAATTTGAGTTGTTGAGCTCTACTTCGATCTCAACTAGTACTTTGCTGCTGTAATGCTGTGTCTGCTTACGCAATGCGGTTCCCGTCTCCGTTAGATTTTATCAGTGGTGAATTCCCAAGAAGTACCCAGATTATGGCCTCGAATCCAATTTAGTCTCTGTATTTTTTGAAATCTAACGATTCAGTCCCTGGGTCCAAAATCTATCAGATTCTGGTTAAAAAATAAATAAATGCGGCACTGAGCACCATAGTTCCTGTGTTTCTATGCCTTAAATGACCCTCTAGCCTAGAGCTAAAAAGAAAAATAAAAGGACTTGGAAAGAAGTTGAAGAGAGGGTCCAATTAGACACTTCCTTCCCTAAATGGTTAAGAAAAGAGTATAATAATGAAAACCCTTCTGCATTATCAACCAAATAATCTTGGTTTTTGAATTAGAGAAAAAGCGTCATATAGCTCTTCCATCTCAAAATTAAGCCACTTTCGTCACACTATTATAAAATTGCACCATTTTTGTCCCCTTGTATTAACTATGTCTACATGTGATCTTTCTGTAATTCGTCAAGTGCAGATTTTTGTAACTTTGTGCCATAACTACGACGAAATTTTTATTAGAACCTAAGTGTCCATATATAACAACGTTCGGTAAAATTGAACCTTTAACCCATTGATTATGGATAAAAGGAGAGAATGATAGAGAAAAAATTGCACAAGTGATTATTGCTTTTAATTCTTATGTTGGGAAATATGAAATGCAATATGTCGTAAAGATAGTAAGAAAATATTCAAGTTAAAGGGATAGAGTGAAAGGAAGGATTGTAACGAGAAAGGAGTATCAATGACAAGTGGAGAAGAGAGACAAGATGGGTAATTTTCTCTTCTCATATGGTTGGCCACGTTTAACTATTGGATAGGGAACGAATCAATAGATTTCAAGAATACAGGGGCCATATTAGATTTATAGGCTGAAAATATGTATTACTCGCCTTTCATGTGGACTAATATGGCTAAAGAAACGTGGACCTAAAGAAAGAGCAAAGCTGATTGCTGAGAAGCAGCTATTGTGGTGGGTGGGGTGTTGTTATGGTTTTGTCTCGGTTTTATCCTAGTTTGTCTTTGTCACATCCAAGTTTTCTTGTTATTTGTCCGGGCTATCCTCCTCTGCCTGCTCAGAAACTGAAATCACCAAATTATTCACCCATGGACAGTATTCTGAATTCCAGCCGTAGTGTTGTCTCTGGTCAAGCGAGTATGGGCAGCTCTGAAGATGATAGTGAAGACGAGGAGGGGATGGTTTTTGTTCTTAACTGAAGGTCTTGTCTTAGCTTAGTTGCTTTCAGTAGGCTTATTTTCGTATTGTGTTGTTGTTGTTGTTATGCTAATTCTGTCTTTTTAGTTTTCTTAGGTGTGGCTTTCCGATTGTGCCTCTGACGAGCTGTGATCCGCTCTTGTTGGATTACAGAACTTCTTCCTGTGGTCTTGGTAACTTTGTAACCGATTTGGTTGTTTAATGTTATGTGCATTTGCGGTCCTTCAAAAAAAAATATATGTATGGCTAAAAGAATATTTCGTAGTCACCGAACACCCGAACTACTAACTAGTCGATCCTCAAGAGATGAAAACTAGCAAAATTCATCCCCTACCGTCGATGGGCTCCTAATTCTGCAAGAGCACATTACCATGAATTCTTTGGGTTGTCACTGTAATTTGAACAGGAAATCGGGTTCGAATAGTGTGAAAAGCAAAAATTACTTCTCAGGAAGAGTCAAAATTATCAGGAATGAAGATCAAGAAATCTCCAATCTCGGATATTGCGTCGGGATTTTATTCATAAGAAAAGAACGCAATGATCGGAGACAAGCAGGATGTGAAGTAAAATGATGGGAAAACTGCCTATATTAATTACAGATGTATAAATCATATTGTCACCACATTCAGCAGAAACAAAAGCAGATGAAAACTCGTTGATCAATCTTCAGAAAATACTCGACTCTGCCTGCTCTTGAGTTGATTCTTGCTAGGAATGAGTTAGGCGTCATCATTTTGCTCCTGCCAGTCTGCCACCATATATTATTCACAAACCAGCACCACCGCCGAATTGTTTTCTCCTTTGACCATGGTAGCCTCAGCCATTATGCACGAAATGAGGTTGAATTTCATAGCCTGTGTGGCGAATCCACTTAAACCCTGCATCAACTGGAAAGGTAGAAATCCAACTGGCATTGTCACCCATCATTAAGATTTTAGCCGATTATGAGTAGGGGGTGGACAAGAGATCAAGAAAGCTTGTAGGAAAGCAACCGACTAGGAATCCCATGGCATTAGCAAGCAACTGCAACCTCAGCTTCAGATGGGTCTGAGCTGTCGAATTCAGAGAGCAAAGGACTTTTCTGAAACTTGTTTCTTAGCTGACCACAAGCAGCACTTGCATCCAGGCCCCCTGTTTGGCGTATGCTTACAGTTATTTTACGAGACTCTAGAGCAGCAGCAAAAGCTTGTGCCTGTCAAGAAGACAGTAGTTTTTGAGTACATAATAAACAGTTTTGAATAGAATGCATATTCTTCAAGCAAGCAATGGAGACAGATGACAACTAATCATGACTAAGCATACCGCCTTCTTGCTAGGACGCTGATAATCAGATCTTTCAATTGGATTGAAAGGTATCAAATTCACATGATGACCACGACCCCATTCAGTGAGGAGGTCAGCAAGTTCTACTGCATGCTCCAGTCTATCATTCACCCCAGCTGTTCAAGAAATGATAAAACAACTTGATTCAGCATAGGTTAACATATCCAAGTGAAACTTTGAGCAAGTCTCGAGAAGGTTAGAGATAAGGAAAACCACAATACCTAAAAGTGCATACTCGAAGGACACTCTTCGACTAGTTTCTTGGAAGTAGTCCCTGCAGTCTCTCATAATAGCATCTAAAGGATATGATTTTGCACTTGGTACAATTGTTTCTCTGAGTTTCTGGTTTGAAGCATGCAAGCTTCCATGCAAAAACAAGAAATTGTCATTGCAGAAAAAGTAGGCTGAAAAATATAATCTTCTAATTTGTAAAGATCATTAAGGAAGTGGCGCTTCCAATAAAATGATTTGGATCAACTAACGAATTGATAATTAAATTGCAAGGTTAAAAGCTTTTATCAACTTTGCCACTGCAAAAACGTCAAGATATACTTTCAATAAACAAAACCGCAGAACAGGTCTTCTGAATACGCATGGATGGATAAAAAATTGAATAAGAGAAACCAAGTCTCGCAATTTGAGCAGACAGATTAAGTTAGATAAGGGTGTCAAAGATGCTAGTAAAAAAACATAACAAACAAAAGTAGCCAAAAAACAGTTAATGTTTCAGGGTCTTGCTAAACCATATGCTCTTTCTTTCCCATATGTACCTGAAAGCCAATGTTGATTGAAGCTTAAGAGAAGCCAGCTTTTTAATTGTGTTTGGAACGCCCACAGTGGAAATTGTAATCATTCTTTGCCCAATTTGCACATCCTGAAGACACAATCAGAACTCATTATCATTATGCAGTATTTAGTGTCCACAATTTTCATATTGGCATTTGTGGCAACATTACAATGGTAAATGACATTAGAACTTAACTGCTCATGGTGTTTCATCACTTTGTCAAAGCGAGAATAAACCAAATCAGTAAAGGTACACAGAAACAAAGAAGAGGAAAGCAAAAAACAAAACAGAATGCACCTTATTCAAGCACCAATGTGCTTCAAGCACTGACTTCAAGTTCAACATTGGTTCACCCATTCCCATGAACACTACATTCGAGACCCTGTGCTTGAAGATTTCCTCAATAGCCAAAACCTACACACACATTTTGGAATGGACACAGCATCAGGGGTTTTACAATTTGCACAGTTAAAGCAATTTTAATTCTACCCGATCAGTATCACCATGTCTAAACTTCACAAAACCAAGACGTCAAACCCAAGGTGTAACTAATGAAGTAGCAAAGAAAACACATGACGCCTACCTGCTCAACAATTTCATGCCTATGAAGATTCCTTGAAAACCCACCCTTTCCAGTGGCACAAAATGAGCAGCGCAATGGGCAACCCACCTAAACAAAAATTAACAGAAAGAGAATCATCAACCTCAGCTAAAACCATCATTGATAAACAAAATTTCGGCATGCCACAGCTAATCACCTGAGAGGATACACAAGCAGTAAGCCGCATTGAACCTTTATCCTCCTCGACTACAGGTATGCCAACAGTTTCGATCAATCTGTTGTCCTCCAGTTTTATCAACAACTACAACATCAGTAACAACCTAAACTTAATCCCCAATTTCCATTACAACTTACACATAAATGAGCAATTTAAAAATCCAGAACATAAATTAACCTTAACAGTGCCATCACTCGCAGTAACCGTCTGGTAAATAGGAGACCGCCCTACTTTCCACCCGGCTTCCTGAAGATGATGCCTAAATGCCTGAGGCACTTTTTTATCACCAAAAAATTAATAAAAGAATTCCAAAATTACACTTAAAATATATTTAAAAAAACAAAATCAAAATCAATTACTCACGTTGACTGAAGTCCTGAATTTCTTTGACTTTCCTCTTGTAGATTAGATGGTGAAGCTGTTTCCCTCTATAGCTTTGCTATACACATTCAGTTGGAACACAAAAATTTAAGCACGTGACGTAATAAACCTAATAAAGGAAAGTCGTTAATTTTCTGTTATAAATACCTGGCCGAGATCAACGGCGAGTTGTTGGAGCTCCGACTCCGACATGCCTAGGAGCACGCGCTGGTCAAGAGGCGGCCGAGACAAGGTGGTAGTCGTAGTGGTGGAGGAGGAGGAGGAGGAGAGTTTGCGAGAGGAAAGTGATATGACGGTGAGAGAGCGAGGACGTGTAGCGCGTGCGAGAGGGATGGAGCAGACATGCTGCAGAAGTGACGAGGAAGTGGCAATCATCGTCGATTTTGGTCTGAACCAGATGAAGCTAAACCTCAGCCTTTTGGCAAACCTCAGCTTCATAACACAGAACAGGCTTAAACCTCAGCCTTTTGGCAAAAAGACGGTAATGACCCTGCAATTTGTGTATTATTTTCTTTTATTTTCGTTTCGGATAATTACATTAACATTAAACTTTTCTCCCATGAATTTTTAAAAGTCTCTTATTATATACCTACGAATAATACTATCATTTTAAATTAAAAAGATATATCAATCTTTTCTAATCATTTAGAATTATGTTGACATGTTCTACATGCCCTACCATCAAAATTGACAACATTATCAATCATAATATATAATTTTTTTAAAAAATTTAGTGGCATAATAATAAATTATTAATTATGTCAGGATGATATTGTAATTTTCTTTTGTTTTTATGTATCGAATAGATTTATTTAGGGCGAATTACGCAGAGGTCCCTCCATTTTATACCACTAACTGATTTCATCCATTCTGTTTTGAAAACCACTTCTCCCATCCCTTTAAGCCGATTAGCTTGAAGCAGCTTTTGTCGCGGGATGCAACTTGCAAGTGTTTTGCATAACAATGGGGCCTCCGAGAGAGTTTACAAGTGTCGAAGTCTTATTAAACACAAGAAAATGTAGAAGTCATCATAAATGAAGAATTAAACAAACAACTGTACATTAGTGTTATATATTACATGCATGTATACACGCAATGGTACTCATATCAGAAAGCAATCTATAGTATTCCTGATTAATCATATGTATATAACAAAACAACAGCATGAATACATGGTAATTTATGAATGTAGAGGCGAAGGAGAGGGTCTTAGACGTGAAGCGGCGTGTCCATTGCCAGCTTCCTTGGTGTTTTTTCTCTGACTGTGATGTTTAAGTCCACTGCTTGAATTGTGATTGACCTTTGGAAGGGGTTCGCTTTTGGAGTGTCTGGACCCTTAATTGTCAGTGGAATCATTTAGACTTTCCAACTCTTTCATCACTTCTTCCACGGTCGGCCTGTACTTTGCTTCTATTGACAGGCATTTTACTGCGATGCTAGCTGCTTTTAGCGCACTATTCACAGTATACTGGCCTTCCAGGCGAGCGTCCAGGACTTGGAAAACTCTGCGTTTGCTGCTAAGGTAAGGTCTTGCCCACTCAACTAAGTTTTGTTCTCTAGATGGTCTATTTTTGTCGATCGCTCGCCTGCCAGACAACATTTCTAGGAGAACAACCCCAAAACTGTAGACATCGCTTCTAGCCGT
>CAODLS010496333.1:0-10521 GCA_948243855.1 Flueggea neowawraea | reverse complement strand
ATAATTATTCTAATCAATAAAATCAACAAAATTTTTACCATACCAAATTTTATAAAACCAATAAAATGATTATCATTAATTACAAAATTAACAAAAATTCATTTAACAAAGAGAAAAAATATTTTTACCTAAAAATTTAATTGAAAAAAAATACGAGATATTACAAATACAGGCCTAGGTTCATTTTATTTTTCAAGTTAAGAGGTCTTGTTTTTAAATTAAAAAAATATAAGTACAAATAACTAAAGTAGAACGTGCCACCACTCTTTTGGTGGAACAAAGTTCTTTTTTTCTCCAACAATGAAAGAAGCGATAATTGGAGGTAACCTATTTTTCTTTTCTCTTGTTCTTCAATAACTTCAAAATATTATATCTTGTAATTTGATTGCTTTTTTTCCCTCTTTTTCCTTTGTTTTGTCTTTGTAAATATTTTTTATTGTTTGAATATTTGTTCTATGGGATAATTACTTTTCATAAATTGTTTTGGATCTTAATTATCATAAATAGGGACTTTGGGTTTTTTCGTATTTTATTTCTCTCAATTGCCAGTGTTATGTTCTTCCATTTTTACTGATTCAATTTATTTATGTTGTCTCTTCAATCTCTATACTCTTTTTTAAGATAAGATAATTTTTTTTCTTATTAAGTAGTTAAACCTTCATCTTTAACTTAATTTCTTTATTTTTTTCCTTATTAATTTTTTTATGGCTCTTTTGCAAAATGATGGGTTATAGTTACCTATTTAGACCAAAAAAAAAGTCACTGGTAGTAGAAGAAATGATGTTGAATACACATTTATACAATAACTAAACACATTTCAGTATTGTTATAAGGTGATTTTGTTATTAAACTGATGAATTTAACTTGAATTTCTATCTATGACAAAAGAAGAAAATAATTTCATGAACCGAACATGGTAAGTTCTCAACCAAGTGCTGAAAAGTACGATGCAAATTCTAGTCCACAAGCAACTGCAAATGAAATACATTCACCTACAGAACAACAAATAGAAGACGAGTTTGTTTCCATATAGGCAAAAAGGAGGCTAAAGAGTCTTGTATGGGCACACTTTGAGAAGAAAAAAAAAAATCAAAGGAGTGGATAAGACTCAGTGTAACTATTGTCAAAAGTTTCTAAGTGGGGATTCAATAAATGGTACAAAACACTTGCATGATCACTTCAAAAGGTATCCAAGGGGAAGACTAAATGATTTGACGCAACAAGTCTTGACTAACAGCATAAAAAAGGCAAAGGGGGAAATGATTAGTTACTCATTCGATCAAGATTGTGCAAGAAGAGAGTTAGCACATCCTATCATTTTACATGAGTATCCATTATCCGTTTGTCACGACCCATTTTCAGATCATAATCGCGCGTACGAGGTGAATCATCTATAAAAGTCCGACCCATCTTGCACAAATTTTAAAGTATAGAACTTATACCCAAATTTTTAATACCAAACTATAATTAAACAAAATTAAATAAAAAAATTTCATTTATAAAAATAATTTCAAAATAATATTTCTAAATAATAAAATATAAATGTAAATCAGCATATAAAGAAATATTTGTAAATAAATTTAATTAATCAAAATAAACAAAATATTCAGATATAAACATAACCTACAGAAATCCGGTGTGAAACATCTAATATAACTAATAACTAGGCTGAATAATAAGGCATTCACTGCAGACAATGACACCTAACTGAGCACGAAAGACCAAATGCTCGATATCAACAAAACCTGAAAAATGTTAAAGGGAGGGGTGAGACAACTCAATGAGGGACGACACTCTAGATCGCCTCATACGTGCATCACATAAATTGTTTTGAAAATCTTTTCAGAAAATACCACATGCAAATATGCTCTTATACATACATATACACTCTAAGCATATAATACTAGTTTCTGAAATTCATCTTGAAATTGTCCGCACTCTCAACAACAACAAACAGTTATACAAATCCATTTAACAAACAAAAATTGGGTAAACAAATCTAATTCTCAAAATATGAAATAGATATAATATTTACTTTTCAAAATATTTACTGAAATAGTATTTATTTTTCAAAACATTACGAAAAATAATATTCAAAGGCTTATCAGTACCATAATCTAATAAGTGGAGTCACTTGGACTCGATAATAGTCACTTAGACACGGATAGACCACTTAGGTACTTGATTAGCTACTTAGGTGAAATACGGCTCTCTGAGCTGGTAATAGCCACTTAGGCATCTGATATATGTATAGTCATTTAGGTAGCTGATAAACCATTGATATACTAAAGGTTACGCTTATCCCCATACCATAGGTGTACCAAATCAGAATATTTATGTAGAAAACATATATCTTAAAAAAATATATACTTGTACAGAAAGTTTATATAACTATAATTAAAACCACGCAAGTATACAGAACAAATAAACACTTTTAAAAAACATAGTTTTTTTCAGAATAGAACTCTGAACAGGAAATATTTAAAATTCAACAGAATTCTTATTTCAGAAATTATACTTATTTTTGGACAGAAATACTTATTATGGAAAATATAATAAACTTCAGAAAAACTAAATACTTAGTATAGAAATATATACTTATATCAGAACAAAATATTTATATCAAAAAGCATAATAATTCCCAAAATGGGTTTCCATAGTAGAGGTTATCACATAAGTCAGATTTTATTAATACCAACTATTGGTTAATCCAGATTACATACAGGGGTAGACACATCAACAACACATAATTTCAGAAGACACAACCTATGTGTTTGAAGCTGTCGACGCACTCACCTGGACGCCGAGCTAATAATCTAATCGTGATCCACCAGTGAATGGATGGTTGCTTCGAAAATAGAACAGAACTAAGAATAGAGATTTATTACAACAAAGTCAAATACTATATTGTAGCATTACTGAATATGTATGCAATGCAATGCATAACCCAACCTAAGCCATTGTCATAAATCCTTTTTCAATCATCACCCAGAGTTCTAAGTCGTTTCTATCAACTCAAATCAAACTTTTAATCATGAATCTACAATTTATTTCACCAAACAACTCCATTTACCAAGAATTTCTTCAAACCGAACCTAACCTTAACCCATTTCAAAGCAACATCACTGTTCAATTCTAACACAAACTCATACTAATTCTATCTCCACTCTACCATAAATTGATAGAAATTAACTTTAATCAACACAAAAATCTTTCAAAACAGAGATCAAAGCTCAAAACCATCACTTACAACACTCACTCAACACATATGCACAAACAACAAAACCTAAGCCAAATCCTTGCATTTGTAACTTATTTTAAGTAAAATCAAACATAATCTAACCATCTCTAGCTCATATATCACAGAATTAATCTAAATCCAAAATCCTAACTCAAAACGTCATCTTACCAAAAATGGGAATCTAAGGAATTCAATAATGAAATGGAAGAAAGAGATGAGCTAGATGAGTAATCTTACCTCAAGAAATGGAAAGGAATCAATGGAAGACCAAAAAATTGAAGAGAGACAGATTTATGAGAGTTTGGAAGTGTTTCGGTGTGAAAAATGATGAACAAAGGTCAGAAAAGGGTATTTATAGACCTCACACCGACACACTGCTTCATACCAATTTCAATAGAAAAAAAGGGCATCTACGTGTGTTTCCTTGCATCTACGCACGTAAAGGCAGTCCTGTGTGCACAGATTAGCTCACAATATGCATAGACATGCGTTCCAGTAACCCAAAAAATTCAGATCCAAAATCAACGTGTGTTGCACCACTACTACGTGTGTTGCACCACTACTACGTGCGTAGCACAAGTTCTACGTGTGTTGATGAAGCTTCAACGTGCGTAGACGACTCGCCAGCTTCATAAATCAACCTAGATCATGATCTACACGTGCACCTTCTTCACAACGCACGTAGATGACTTCCAGCAAGCTCTACGTGCGTAAATTCTCACTTTTATTGCATTTCTAACTTAGGATCATAAATCCCTTCACTATAGGGACTGACCAAACACCAAAACTTAGCAAATGGGCATACAAAACCTCTCCAAACACCAAATTCAACATTTCAGACATCAAAGATTGGATCGAAATGGAATGGAGTGCTATAGTAACCTAGTCGAAACAGACGAGGTGTTACACCATTATAGATCATACTAGATTTAAAAGACATTCAAATGCTCTCTAGCCTTTGTTCAAGTGTCCTAAAAAGTGACATTTTGAAGGTATATGATTGTGAGAAGTGTAAAACTATAAAGTTGCTAGAGATGAATGAAATCCGAGTTACAATAACTACTGACATGTGGACTTCAAGCTGTCAAAAAAGGGATTTATGGCTATTACAACTCATTTCATTGATAGCAATTGGGTGATACAAAGTCGAATCTTTAGGTAAACTTTTATTGTTTGAATAGTTAATTGTATGAATACTTATGAATTTTAAAAACTTATGATCATTTCTTTTTTTTTTCCTAGGTACACTTATGTTCCATGTCCACACACAAGTGAGGTACTTTCTAAAGTATTAATTGATTGTTTAATGGAGTCGAATGTGGACACAAAATTATCCACTATTACATTGGATAATTGTTCGACTAATGATGCCTTGGTTAATATTTTGAAGAATAAATTGGAAGTTAGTTCTTTGTTACAATTTGGTTCTTTGCTTCATATGCATTGTTGTGCTCATGTTTTAAATTTAATTGTGAAAGATGAACTAGATATCATTGGAGATGGGATGGCAAAAATTTGAAATATTATGTTCTATTGGACTGCCACTCATAAAAGATATAAAAAATTTGAGGAAGCAGCTAGACAACTATGAATTCCTTTGACTAAAAAATTGTGTATTGATTGTGCAACCAGGTGGAATTCCACCTCTTGCTTCAAACAACATTTGAAGGTGGAAGATATGAAAAATTCCACTCATAAAAGGTATGAAAATTTTGAGAAAGCAGCTAGACAACTATTAATTCATTTGAATAAAAAATTGTGTATTGGTTGTGCAACAGGGTGGAATTCCACCTATTTGATGCTTCAAACAACCTTGCTTTATAAAAATGTTTTGATTAGGCTAAGACAACGTGCATCTCAGTATAATGATTTGCCTCAAGAGAGAGATTGGTTGTTTGCTTAAGAGATTTGCATTAAGCTAAAATTGTTCTATAATGTGATTGAAATTTTTTCTGGTACGAAATATCCTACAATCAACATGTATTTTTACAAAGATCTGTGAAATTAAGTTGGCATTGAATCAATGGTTTCTTTCTCCTGATCAAACCATTGGTGAGATGGCTTTGAAAATGCTAACTAAGTTTGATAAGTATTGGAGTGTGGTACATGAAACAAGGGGTGTAGCTGTTGTTTTAGATCTAAGGTATAAGATGTCATTGCTTGAATTTTATTTTCCAAGAGTTTATGAGACTGATTCTAGTGCTCATATTGATAGCATTAATAAATTATGCTTCGACTTGGTTTTGTCACGACCCGTTTTCGGGCCATGACTGGTGTACGAGACAAACCGTTTATGGAAGTCCGGCCCATCTCACATAAGCCTCAGATAACATAATTCATATTCAAATCTATTACAACCAAATTAAAAACCTTTTTGAAAATATTTAATAACTAAATAAAAATCCAAGTTCTTAAAAAAATAAAATTTCAAAATATCAGTAATAATAACATTTCCAAATACAAAATCATTCTAAAATACGAAAACCATTTATACAGAACTATATACCCGCAAATATCCCGGTGTGAAGCAACTAACAAACAGATACTAGGCCATAACAGAAGGGCTCTGACTGCCACTTCAAAATACCTCACTGAATGCCGATTGCCGGAAGAGTTGCTATCAACAAAATCACCTACAAAATGTTTGGGGAAGGGGGTGAGTAAACTCAGTGAGGAAACGATACTCAAGATCGCCTCATATGTGCATCACACAAACTGTTTTGAAAATATTTTCAGAAAATACCACATGCATGTATATAATCATATACTAACAGTATACACCTGTATACATATAGATAGTACTTCAGAAACTCATTTCAAAAATGTTTGCACAGATGGAAAACAACATACAATCATGCAAAATGATTAATATATCATAATATAGATAAAGCATGCTACAAACATACATACAGAGCCATATGGCATAGGGTATGCAAAACAAAATAGATATGATAATAACTAATTATACAACCGTATCATATTAAAATCACTCTGACTAGATCATATCAAAATAATTAGCAGTAGCAAGAGTTCAAACAATACCTGACTCAGAAGGGCCAATAATTAACAACCTTAAGGGCTAAAAAATAGTACTCCGTTGGGTCTCAAAACTGTAATAGACAGAACTGATCTAAGTACATATGCTAGCATTGCAGTCCATGTGCTCCAACAAGATATACCCTGTCATACTACAATATAATAATATACTACGGGAAGATGAACAATAACACAATCTCACTACATTTATTATAAATCATAACATCCCACAAAGGTTTGACAAGGGACCCAAGTTAGAATCAAAGTCAATCGTGGACTCTTGTCACTAATCCAAAAATTAAATCATACATGGACTCCGCCACTAATCCAAATCATATCATTCGTGGACTTTGCCATTAGAATATAGTTCACGTGTGCTGCTCCGAACAAATGGTTACCACCTACCCTGATAATTGAGTTTTCACATTGGTATATCAAAGGTTATGTTTACCTTGTAGCATAGATGTCCTGAGTTAGAATATTTATACCAAAAACTTGTAATGTATAATTTATACAAAAAACTTATGCAATATTTTCAAACCAAAAAGGCATACAAAATAGGTAATTATTTCAAAAATACAAATATCTCCCAACATAACATTTGTTTCAGAAAGTATTCAGAAATCCAAAGAAAATGTTTATTACAAAAAACATCTCAAAATTTCAAAACAAAGTACCTTTTATAGATTTTATAATAAATATCAAAACGTAATATTTATTTCAGAAATCATATTCATAATACTTTTCAAATTGTTTTCAATCAAGGTTTTCACGTAAACCAGATTTTAGGATTTACCGAGCCTTTAGTAATTCCGAATTATAAGCAAAGGTCCAGACACATCAAAAACAATATGGATTTGGAAGACACAGCCTATGTGTCTGAAGCTGTCATCCCACTCACCTGGATAACCAAGTTGAATGGCCCAGTCACGCACCACTGGTGGCTGGTTGACCTTGTTGACCTGAACATGAAGCTGAAACAAACAAATCATATTAAACATATCAAAATGTGATACTGGTACTGTGGCGATACCAAATGTACAAATGCAATGCAGATGCAATTTAACCCTCGACTTTAAAAAATTTCAAATCTGACCAAAAGTTTTCAAAAATTACAAAATTGACTGTATGACAGAAATTTATTCCAAAATAATATTGATATCTCATTCCAGTCGATATCCAACTTTACCAGTTACCCACGTTGACTATAATCAATCTCCTGAACACAAATCTAACATCCATTCCAACAATTAACCACACAATCATCAAGATTTATAACCCATAAATTCGGATTTTCCTTGACCCAAAGAAATAAATCGACAAATCACAACACCCAACTCAAGTCCATGCATTTCTAACTCAAATTTACCAAAATATAACAAACAATACTCTAAATCTAACCAAGAAATCATTCAAAACTAATATCCTAGCTTCCAACAAACCCATTTCATCCAAACTAAAAAACCTCCAAAAATGAAGTTAAATCTTTACATTTCGGATCTCAAACAACCATAATCTAATAGCATTTAACTTCCATTTCAATAAAAACAAGCCAATCCGAGCTCAACATCAAATTCGGCCAAAATCCTAACTCAACCAAAACAACATCAAATCTTCATAACCCAATCTTCATCTATGTTCTTTTAGCCTTAATCCGTCATAAACAATCAATGTCTAAGTCCCAAATTAACATAAATTAACAAACCCGAACTCTATATGCAAAACTGTCACTTTTCACTTCAACAAATCAAAACACGAATCAAGGCCGAAAATGAAGAAAAAAAAGAGTTAGGAGCTTGATCTTACCTCAAGGAAGTGAAAGGAAGTAAAGAGAGACAATGGGAGATGTTGAGAGACGCATTTGAGAGTGAGAGAAATGAAGAAAGTGAAAGAAGGATGAAGAGATTCGGATGGGAGGGCATTTATAGACCCAAGCGCCAAAACGCAGTGTTTCATTTGAAAACAACCTATTATGGACACATCTACGTACGTAGTACTTCATCTACGTGAGTGGAAGAAGTCCTACATGCATAGATGATCCTACAACTTGCTTAGATGTGTGTTTCAGCAAACCCAAAAATTTTAGATCCAAGATCAACGTACATAGGAGACCTTTGGTGCATGCAACAGACCTTCTACATGGATAGATGAAGACTCATGTGCTTAGAAAAATCCCAAAAACTCCAGTCCATTTCTATTTGATGATCTACATATGCAAATGTCCTCTAATGCATGTAGACGAACCCTTGAATGCATTTCATGCAAAAATTTTCACTTCCAACATATCTCTAACTTAGAAACACAAACTCCAATACTCCCGAAACAAATCTAACAACCCAAACTTGCAAATCATCATCAATAGACATTCTTAATCATCAAAACATCATCTCAAACATCCAGAATCGAATCATAGTTGAAAAAATTTAAATCAAAATCAAACAAGATACAACAAAAGGCCTAACCGAAATGGGTAGGGTATTACATACTTCCCTTATCAAAAGAATTTTGTCCTTGAATTTTCAGACAAATCAGATTACAACCAGAATTGAACCTAAATATCCAAATGACAACATATATTTAGAATTCCAACATAATGATCACAGAGGAACTAATTAACAACTCTCTAAAGCACAGCTACTTTGGGCTTAGATATGCAAACATGTACCAGAAAATGCAGAGATGCAGAAAAAGGCAGAGACGGAATGCAGAGACAAAACCAAAAGATGATGACCTAAGAATAAGTAGAATCAAACAGGTGCAAATGGTTATCATGTGACTCATCAAAATGGTGCTTCTATGGAAACCTCAAAGACACTACAATAGAGAGAAAAATAAGTCTAACATTGACTAATAATGGCGACAAAATAAGGAACAGATCGAGGACAGAATTCCTAAGGAACAAAACTGGGAATACCAGAACGTACAAAGATATAAGAAACAAAGAGATATATTCTCAAAGCTCAAATGATCAAGCGTCGGAATGTATAAGCTCAACACTTTTCAAAGATTACACATAGAAAGTTTTGATACTTGGTCACATACATAGAGCAAAAGGAAGACAAATCAAATTGCAAACCAGAATTCAAAAGGAAATTCGTGGCAAAAACATCTTGGTTAGATACGTAAGAACATATCCAATTAAGACTACATCCATAAAGGTAAAATAGGACAGAATGGATTCAAACATTACTAGCAGAGGTAGCATAAGTGCTCCAACATAGTTAATCCACTAATGTACAATTTTCATAATCACATTAAATCCACCAAACCTGTTAATCATTCCATATAGCCCCAAAAGAATGAGATGTGACATTTCATAATTCAAACCTAAGTCTTTAACCCAACATATATCGAAATCTCAACATAACAATCACAGAGAAATTATCCATCATTCCCACATTTGTAATGTAAAATATCAAATCCTCAAAACCAAAACTCTTCAGCAAAATCTCATAAATTTGAACCATAATTTCACATCCAATCTATTTGAAATCATAGAACACCAAAGAACCTAATAGAAAAATGTTACTAGCAAAGATATCATCAGCATCCCAAGGTGCAAATCGTGCATATTCAATTCTCATTGCTTAAATTGAGTGAACTTGTAAGTTAATCCATACACTCACAATCGACTCCAGATCATATCCATACTCATAATCGTTTTATCCCTTAAGTCAAACTGCAAATCGAATCTAACATAGTTCCTCAAATTTTCCTTTTAATTCTTCCATTATCATCATATTTACACAATTCATCCCATATCTCGTATCATCATTGTTTAACCTCAAGCAAAATTGTCAATTATCAGAATGATTATATCAACAATCATTACCAACGGTCTCACTAGATTACTATTGATACTTACCATTGTAATCAAAGAAATCATCAAGTGAATTTATTACCAAATCAATAACTACATACCACTTAAATTATTAGGCTACTTTACTAACACATCCAGTGTTAAACCTCCATTTATCATGTATCATTATCAATTTCCATTCACCATATACTGAATATCCTCAAAGTCAATAGAATCAAAATATCAGTCTCAACAAAATTCCTTTATTAATCTACTTATCTTCCAAACACTAGTTATTAGTTCATCTCATATCAACAAATAAATTCGTAAAATGATCCATTAACCATATTCTTAGTGCTTCAAAACCTTTAGTACTGTAAGTACTATCTCATTCTTGTTAATTTTAGTGCCCTAGTCCAATCAGTTATGTACATTGTCATTCAAT
>CAODLS010496325.1:0-16884 GCA_948243855.1 Flueggea neowawraea | reverse complement strand
CTCTAAAGCCATTACAATATTGTTTTCAATAAGTTCACAACCAACCTTTCCCCACTCTCAAAGAGTATACAAAATGTTGACAACAGATTGAAAGCTCTATACTAGGAGTACATGTATTTGATTGATGCTCATAATCTTCTCTCTAGCTTGAATTTGGTGTTTTGGGGGTGATAAAATGATGAAAATGTTTGGGACTTGAAAACATATGATCATCCATATTTTTCTGCCCTTTCTTGATGTATTTATAGATTTTTCAAGCCATTTGACCATTGGTGTAGTGAAACTGGCCGTTGGAGTGAGTTTATAGTCGTTGCAGCCTTCTGGATTATTCATAACGTACGTCGTACAAACCTTACGTACATTATTTGAAAATTCTCCAGGTCTATGTATGTTGTTCTTCCTTGACGTACGTTGATCATAACCATATCTTCAGATGACGTACGTTGTAATTCTCTAACGTACGTTATATTGTCACTTCAAAATTCCAGTGGCTTCTGTTTGCATTCAGCTCCTCGTCTACATATGTTGTTTGATATAACTTAAGTTGTGGCTTTTGTCAACGTATTTTGCACGTGTACTGCGTACGTTAATCAACATGTAGTGACTTGTTTTGCAGTTTCGAGCTTTTCAACGTGTTTCACTTCAAGTCAAACGTTTTGCACATCATCAAAATATAAAAAGAACTTAATATTGATCACCCTTGATCCAACAATATTCACTGCTCCCCAACAACTATAGACTCCACTGCAGACCCAGGCTCGCGCTGTCACTGCCACAGCCATGCTGCGCCGCCAGCGTCTTTCCCATCCCAGGTATGTCATTCCTCCCTATTTTTCAAAAAATTCAGTTTTAATTTTATTTAGGGTTAGGATTGTTAAATAATTTATTGATGAAATTATTATTTAAATTAGGTAGATTGTAGTGCAAGATTGTTAAATTTGTGATTGAATTGATTTAATTTTTTTAATGGATTCAAATTAGTTAGATGCTTTTAATTGCTAGGTTAATTGATTTGAGTGGATTTAATTTTGTTATTATCTTGTCCGTTGATCTAGTCTATGGAGAAATTTTTAACAAAGAGACCGAGGAGTAGTGTTAAATCTTCAAGAGCTTCAAGAGCTCCTGATGTTTCACTCACTTTGGATGCAAATGAAAAAATGAAAATAATGAGTTGGATTTTAATCTGGACGACATAGTTAGTGACCCAACACTACAAAAATAAATTGAAGATTTTGATGTTCGGATTAGAGATCGAATTCGAAGAGAGTACATTTCTAAGGGTCCTTGACAACCAAAAACTCATAATTTTTCCAAAAGAAAATTTGAGAAAAATAATAGAAGTTTTCAACCCAGATGGTTCGAGCAACATTCATGGTTGGAGTGTAGTGTGTCGAAAGATGTCGCTTTTTGTTTTTGGTGCTACCTTTTCGAGTCTATCAATGCAAATCATTTTGGGGATGAAGCGTTTCTAAAAGTGGGTTTCACAAATTGGAAGCATGCACTTGAAAAACTCAATGAGCACGTGGGGGAAGTGAATAGTACACACAACGCCTTAAGAATTTCATTTGAGGATTTTAAAAACTGAAGGCAAAGTATCTCTTATAATTACTTAAGAAACAAGTGTGCCAAAGAGGTTGCTTATCGCACTCGTTTGACGTCATCATTTGATGTGATTCATTGGCTTTTGCCAAAGAGGTGCAGAAGATGTGCCAAAGAGGAATTATGATTCTTCTTTTTCAGCTCTGAACTTGCATTTCTAATATAAAAGATAACGAGAAATTCTCCAGCATTCAAGATTTGGAAAGTTTTGCAAAGAAGTTGGTTCAAACTGAAAAAACTCAAGTCTTATCTTTGGTATATCGTTTGATTGAATTGACATTGCTTTTTTCAGTTGCAACTGCACCTATTGAAAGAGTGTTTTCTGCCATGAATGTTATTAAGACAGATTTGCGAAATAGGATGAGAGATGAATGGATGAATGAACTCTTAATGGTATATATTGAGCAAGAAATTTTCATACCTATTGATAATGAGGTTATTTTGCAATGCTTTCAGAGCATGACGATACGTCGAAATCAACTATTATCTCTTAGTTCGAGTGTGCAAAAATAATTGTATAATTACTATATATATTCGAATATTTAATTTAATTTTTCTATTTTATAATTTTTTTTATCATATACATCGCGAAAAGAGAAATTTAACTAAGTAGATCTAATGCCTGCTTAACCAGATTCCTGGCTCCGCCACTAACTTAAGTCACTGGACAAACTTATTAAAGGTCAAAAGTTCCCACTAGTTGATGTGAAATTTAAAAACATGTTTGTTTATTTTAGATAGCTTGTTATTTGATTGTAGAACTGATAGATTAAAATGACATATTTTTTAAAATATAAGCAAAATACTGAATCCAAATAAATGCGTATATCGCTTACTATTTACCTTAAGTAAAACAAATAACGGTCATGGAAAAAAAGAGAGAGAACCGGACGATTTTTTGTCACCTAAAAAAACAAGAGAAAGATTAATATTGTACACTTTTTATGGTACAACCTTTCATTTTAGACTTAATACATGGGGACCCCGTGAATTTGTTTTTCTTTCCTTCTTGCCCCCTCCCTCAACTATGCGGGGTATTACACACCCCGGTGGTTGAGATGCACGCATATTGACATGTCAACACCGAGATCTTAAAAAATACACTTTAGACAAATTGAAGGGGTAATTAATTACTCATCAAAATTGAGGGGGCAAGAAGAAAAATTAAAACAAGTTCAAGGGTTCCTATGCGTTAAGCCTTCATTTTTATGATCAAAACAAAATTAATATTTTAGTAAAATTCATATAAAAATTTCCAAATTAAAAAAGATAACATCAGAATTAGAAAACCCCTGTTAAGGAAGCTACTAAATCCACAACTGCTAAACAAATTCCATATTCACATATTTATTCAGTTTATGGATTCAGATTACAGATTCTTAACTACATGACATGAGAACATTATTAGACCTTGCCATTGCCAACAAGCTCAACTGATCCATCTTCCTTGGAGTCATCATCACCACCCTTTTCACTATTGCTCTGAATAGGCTTGTAAGTATACAACTTGGCACAAACCAAGTAATACATCAGATTAACCACTTGCAACAAGGTTATCAGCCAATAAAAGTTCTCCAGCTTCCCCTTGTCTATACTGTTATCAGGAAGCCAATTGGACCCATCAGACCCACCACTGAATTTGTGCACTAATGTCACCAAAAGTGAGCTCACATAATTTCCAGCAGAAATGGAAGTCCAAAACAGGGCCATGGCGGTACTTCTCATGCTCTCTGGTGCCTGATCGTAGAAAAACTCCAATTGCCCAACTGACGTAAATGCCTCAGCGATCCCGTGAAGACAATATTGCGGCGCCAGCCAAAAAACCGATATGGGAATTGTCTTGTCCGAGTAAAGAACGCCATGAGCCAGAGGAACGTGCTTTCTTTTGACTTCAGCAAAGCCTGCAACTAAGGTGGCTAACGTTGATATCGCGAGACCAATACCCATTCTGTGCAATTTGCTGATTCCACCCTCAACTCCGGTGAACTTGCCGATGAAAGGCACGAGGATTCGGTCGTAGATTGGTATGGTTATGAGTATTGATACCATGGTGAAGACTTGCATTGAACCTGCCGGGATTTGCAAGGATTTTGATAAATGTCGATCCATTGATTTGGCTTGTTGGAGATAATATGTGTTTTGTTGAGCATAGGCCGTTAAGAAGAGAATTCCTGCTCCCCAAAATGGTACCAATCTGATTATAGACTTGGCTTCTTCTATTCTGTGAACTGTGTTTAGTCTCCATGGATTTGGCTTGTGGTCTGGTTTGATCTCGTCTTCTTCGGTCACAATTGCACCTTTGTCAAAAAACCTGCCGTTTTGCAAGAATATTTTTGTTAAATGGAAGATAGAAAATGACAAGATTATGCTAAATCATGTTGTTAGTGGGTTATTGGCAATTATTATTCCGCAAGTACAAATAAAGTAACAATGACGTTGAATGAATGCTGACTGACGTGATAAAAAGAGAAAGAAAGGCAAAAGATTGAAAGCGATGAAATGAGACATTTACAGGTTCTGTTTTTTAGTTAGTGATAATGGTAGTACTATTTTTCATTCTTTGGGGAAGAAAACAAGGAATCACAAAGCAATAGGTACACCTTTTTCACAAAAATTATAAAACCCTTTAATGATATTCTATAAATTGATAGGAGCATTTTTGTACGTTTGAGCAGGGCTTAAAAAACCAAAAATCAAGCACTACTTCAGTCCGATTTTAATTTTCAATAAACTTGTTAGATTATTTGTTTCCTACAAAATAAATTGAACAATGGAATTTATTGACGTAAACAGATTCAACATAATTAAATTAATCTCAAGTGGTAGTGTGTTGGATTTTAGATTAGTGAAAACAAATGTAAATGCTTCAAGAATCTCGGCCTAACTCCATGTCATGTTTCCATCCTAAGATAACTTCAACCGTTTTGTACGCTAAAAAGTACTTTGTAGGGGAATTATCCTACACAATTAGTTAATATGGAATCTTAATTATGCTAAAGAAAAGGTGATCAATTACTTAATATAAGGTGGCGTTCAATTTTAATGATATCTGTCTATTCCTATTACGATAAGTATGTAAACATAACCTATCAAATATTGAAATCAGATTGTTTGAATTACAATTTGCAACCTAGCACAAACAAACATGTACTAATAAATACTATTATTAATATCAAAAAAAATCTTACCTACATTTAATTTATGGCCCTGCTCATATACTACATAAATAAAAAGTAACATTTTTTAGACATATTATCAGAGTAGATCTAATTATCTGTATGTCATTTTTTTATTTTTGTGGCGCATGAGTGGTGTCATGCGATTTCGTTAATACTATAACCCCTAAAATATTCTCTCCAATTTATTTTGATGGATATGTTTGCATTTATGAATTAAAGAGTGTTAATTTTACTAGTTAAGCAAATTTAATTTTATAATTTATGGAACTTGTTTATTTACGCAGTGAAATTAAAAAGATGGTAAAGTGTACGATAAATGAAAGAGAGAGATGGAGAGATTTACTTCAAATGTTTAGTGTGAAGAAGCTTCCCAGTAACCGAAATAGGTGCATCAAACTCATCATTTCTGTACAGCAAAGCAGGATCCGAAATCGTGGGTAATCTTCTTTTCTTGAATGCTGCCACTATCACTTGAAGGAAACGGGTATACGGGCTACCCGCTGGAGTAAGCTTCCGGTAAAGCCGATGCCCGAAAAGGAATGCTGTAATCGACAGCAACATGGTAAACGTTGGAATGCCGAAACCCCAACCCCATCCAACATTGTCTTGAATATACACAAACACCGTCACTGCCACCAGTGCTGACGCACTAATTAAGATATAATACAAGTTGAAGTATATGGGCACGTTTTTCTTGTCCTTCGGGTCCGATTCATCGAACTGTTCCGCCCCGAATGCCACCACACAGGCTCGGATTCCACCCGACCCTATTGTTCCTAGTAAAAGAGAGATGTAAAGAATTGCTTGTTTTCCTGAATCAGCTTCTTTGCAATTTGGATCACCGTATTTGCATTGAGGTGGCCTTAGTTGTGGAAGTATTGCAGATAGTGTTAAGCTTATCAGGCTCTGATTGAGTCAAAACATTATTAGAAAAAAAAAAACTATATAGCTATTGTTAGTGCACAAATATTAGACTCTGAAATTGACTTCCAATTAAAAAATACTTAAGAAAATCTCATCTTCATTTTTGTTAAGAGATTCATTAGATTTATAAAAAATTAACACCTTTTTTTTCCTTGTTTACGATTTGTATAAATTCTACGTCTATTTTATGCTCAATATTCTCTTAACCTATATTAAGTTTTATGGCCAACATCCCACCTAATTAGTTAATGATTATTTGTTCTGAGAGACTTAAAATTTAACCAAAAAATTTTGTATTACGCGACTAAGATTTACGTTCCCAAATATACTCATTACCATTTTAATTACCTGATTGGATTAAAATGACATATTACATAATATAGTTAGGTGCAGAAATAAAGCTACAATAAAA
Organism: Flueggea neowawraea; assembly: GCA_948243855.1. Classification (NCBI taxonomy): domain Eukaryota; kingdom Viridiplantae; phylum Streptophyta; class Magnoliopsida; order Malpighiales; family Phyllanthaceae; genus Flueggea; species Flueggea neowawraea. Next base: position 10,770 of record CAODLS010496325.1, on the reverse strand, counting down.
AATAACTATTCTTATTTATAATATGAACAAGATTATTTAATTTTCTGTGGGTATCAAAGGATAAATGTAACCGAATCCGACTTATGATTTTCAGTATCTGTGGTATTATAACAGTATGATATTATACACTCTAGAAATTCATAGTTATGAATATTTATATAGGGAGGGAAATAAAGAGAGATAATTACTACTTATCGAACAAAAGAAAGATAATTACTATTTGGTATATTATAGAAGCCACGGTTATAGTCCTGAAGCGGCCGGCGTAAGCATCGGCGAGGAAGGCACCGAGCAACGGCGTCAAGCTTGAAGTGCCAGCGAAGTTGGTGAGAGTGTTGGCAGCTTTTGTTAATGGCATGTGAAGCTGTGTTGTTAAGTAGCTAATCAAGTTGACATTAAACCCAATAACAGCCACCTTCTCACACATCTCATTTGCTACACCAAAATCAGCACGTACACCCAAAAATTAATCAACCCAGAACAAAAAAAAGCAAGAACTTACTAGTTTAAGAATAGTTTTCGTAGGAAAATTTAGCAAAATAATTTCATACATATTATGAAAGGCATTGTGAGCCATCCACCCTTTTGCCTCTTGCCATGGCAGCAGCCTCTCTGTTCCGTCTCTGTTTCCATTTTTTCTGTGGGTGGTGTAAATGCAACGCCAAGAACTCCAATTATAGGCTTGAAATCTCAATATTTTTTTAAACGCAATATTAGTCAACAGTATCAATTACTTTCCACGACGTTATGTGGCAATATACGATTTGATTGGGTAAAGAGATAAGTGCGTGCTTCCTGTTTTGTCCTCTGCTAATATAAACCTTCCATTTTTTATTCCTTAGATTTTGACAGGTAAATTGGATAATGGCATTTCTGGCGTAATGTTCCATTTTTTCTTTTGATGGAGAGTTCCATTTTTTTTTTCTTTTTCTGGTGCATATTATTGGATTGCTGATATACCATAGCTACAGATACAGTAGCTCTTCTTGTGAACCGGACTGGAATTTTGTCCAAAATTGAATTTATGTTCACACTCAAAGTTAAAACATATAAAGTTCTGGTACAATTCGGCAAAAAAAAAAGTTCTGGTACAAAAGAACATATAAAGTTAACGAAAGAAAAATAAATTGAGAAAAACATTTGTCCACAGAATTTTCCTGTTTCTGAACTACAGAATGGAAGCTGATAAATTTCCAGAATTGAGGATTCTGTTTTAGTACGAATGTTCTCCAAGCTTGTACTCAAAAACAATATTGGGTCATAACTCGTGGTTGGAGCTTGGAAGAGGGTTAGTGTTGGATATTTAAGTGTAAATAGTAATTGGCTCTCGTATCACATAGTTGTAGTGCATGTGAAATGTATATAAGTGACAAAATTTATAATCCGGCTTTCAAAGTCTAAATAATGATGTGGTATAAGACTCAGACTCATTTATGTGTTCATGAGATTAAAAATTAAAAGAAAGCGACACAATTTTGAAAAAATGTTTAATGTTATATGATAAAAATATGTTATGGCAGTTATCCGCGGTGCGGACAAATTAAAGTCGTGGTAATTAAAAAGGCTGTCTTTCTTTTCTTTTTCCGTTTCTCCCTTAAGGACCCAGTGGTGATTTTCTTTTCTTTTGCCCCTCAAGGACCAGTTATGGAGGTGGTTGTCTTCTTGGCAATTTCTTCCTTTGTTTTCAAAGCAGGGGAAAAGATTCTTTTGAAGGCTGTTCCACAAGCAAATGTCAATTTATCTACAGCATTTGATTAGGTCGCACAAGTGACGCCAATTATATTATTTTTATATTATGGATTTTTCATAAGTCGGTTTTAATTTTTCGCTCTTATTAGCAATCAATTTCTTAATTTTTTAGTGTAAAACACGACTTTAATGTTATTTATTTATAAGCTCATTGGTATAAAATCTATGGATTTAATTTGTTAAAAATAAACGCATCCATCAATCAGCTTGTGTATCTAGCATTAAAAAACCATATTTATATGTTCAAATGTGAATCATTAAATATATATTTTTTAATAAATACGACCAATCCACTAGTATGTCAAATTATTTAGGTTGAATTCATATACAAATGATACTATTTTTTTGTTAACTCAATTAGATTGACCCAACAGAAAATTTCATTCATAGTAGAGAAATTGGTAATACCATGATAATCCATGTACAATAATTTTAAAAGAGAAGAAGGGATGCTATCTAAGCAAAAACTAGAACTAAAAACAAGTAATATTTCCAAGCACGTACCATAGAATTACGCGTGCGATTGATCAATTAAGCACCAGCATATATAGAATATTTCCGAGTATGATTTAGTAATCAGGTGAAAATGGCCGATCCAAGCATGTAGTGATCCAAGTGAATAGATGAAAGTGGCCCTCAGCACTCAGGAGTTGAGAAAAGACTGCGACTCTATGAGCCATGAGGTGACCAAAAACCAACCGTCAACCATCTGATTTTTATCCTCTTTTTCTGACGTCTTCAGGGTTCTTCTTTTCCTTTCTTGTTCATGCTAATAATTGGCCATAAGAAGGGTTTAATCAAACCAAGTATTATTGTACACCCTTGCCGCCCCCAAAAAAACACCAAATACACCTAACAGTACTAGTACCGCCAATAACCACCACTAGTAGATCAAGAAGAGTTCCAGAGAATGGAGAGAAAAATGGTATTATTTTTAGCTTCAAATTTTAAAATCCAAGAGATTGTATTTTTTTTTATACTACAAAATGTTCAAATGATTGTATTTTTTCACTGAAAAGAACCATCAATTTGTCTGACAATTTAGCTAAGTTAACTCTCCGAACAAATGACATTCCTTATTCCCAATCCAGTTAAGAAATAGAATATAAAATTAAGTTAATTCTCTTTCCAAATTGGGAAATCATTCCTACCAAATTGCAAAATTATTTTAACAAAGGAAATTTTTGTAATGTCGTATATACCTTCTTTTCGTGGGAGGGGTATTAAAAAAAATTTGTATATACGGTCTTTTCGTGGGAGGGGTATTGACAGGCGAGCATAGAATCTCTATTTTTTGGGGGTTTTGTTTCTCAAAAAATGCCAAGAGGAGAAAGATGGCGTAATCGGTTCTATAACATTTTTCGATCCTAATAATAATTGTAATTTTCTACCTTCTTATTTTTGGGTAATTATTCATTTAAAATTAAGCAAACCACTTGTTTTTATCGAAATGCGGTTCCAAAATTTTAAGATATATATGCATTTTTTAGATGATTGTACTAAGAAACAAATCAAACAGAAGTTATAAAACAAAGTACAAAAAGTTAAGACAATTTTTCATGAATCTTTCACATTCAAGACAAATTATAGGGTACATAAACATTTATTTATCCTCGCAAAGTGAATATGTAAAGTGAGGCAAACCACCTAATTAACCCGAAACCTGTCAAATTCTTCACTAGCTACCATATGGACTACTCCATGCAAAATTAATCGAAAATGTGTAATGCTTCTCTCTATTTTTTCCTCTCTTTCTCCCTCTTCCCTAAACATGAACTTAAGCTTGGCACTTCCGTACGTGAACCAAACATCCGTAAATAATAAATCAGGCTGTAAGGAGCATAATATAAAAGTACACTTAATTAACATCTTATAAACAATAGAAGGAAATGATTGCCTAGTTTACATAAATGACACGTGAAAATTGACGCATGGAAATGATGGAAAAACATGGGTGGTAGATCAATTAGTACTACTTTCCAACAACATATGGAAAATGTTGAAATTCCAAATGGATGGTAGATCACTTAGTAAAGTGCGATAAAATATGTAGGTTTTAACCGTAGTGAATATAATTAAGTAAAATAGATATTGTTCTTAATGAATCGGTTTATAAGAATGATAATTCAGAAATTTCAGTAATTAAAGATCCAGACTTTTTTAAAGAGGATGACAACTATTTTACTTGTATAATAAATATATTTTATACGAGAGTTTAAATCTAATCTTTCGATGCATTAAAGCTCTCAATTCTAACACAAAAGAGCACAAAGCTAAGACTGATTGCTTTTTATTAAAAGAAATATATGGAAATATTGAGATGAAAAGAGATTAAAATAGTGGCTATGCTGACACAGAAGTGGCAAACAGTCTAGTCAAATTAAGATGGCCCAAAAAAGACGCATGTATGGTTAGGGCACTTCCTGCTGATGTATAACAATTTTACAAATAAGAAATCCACCAACAGAGATAACTCGATAGTGGTCCAACGTAGAATGCAGCACGTAGGCCATGCATGCCACCATAATCATAATAATGTTCGGGAATCTTTACTTTCCATATTTTGAACACTGAAATTTGTTGGCTTCTTCTGTATTTTTGCTTCTCCATGAACTCGCCCTTTCGAAACCAGCTGGGACTCAAAACTATTATGAATGTCTCTCTTCTGCTTCAATTTTGTTATCACAAAATGCCGTCTATAAATATCAAATGGTTATCCTCTATTGCTAGTTGCTACCATCACCAGCAAGCAGAATTTTGGTTTTTGTGTGGATTATAATTCTCCATACAGCAAATAACTCTGCAATCAGAAGTTTTGAATTATAGGTCTGTAGATTTTCTTGTTACGAGCTAGGAAACTCGAACGATGGATTAAATTAATTAGCTTTTAAATAATTCTCTCAACTCTACACAAAACAAAAAGATTTACAATAAAGACTATAAATTGTTGAAAGAATATAGACAGCATTATTAGAGCTAACAATTTCTAAAAAAATTACACAACTATTACATGCATGATTACAATATGACATTACTGATACTATTTTTTATTTTTGTTGTATTAGTGTGACATATGTAATTATGTTAGATATATAAATGTTATGATATGATTACAATATATAAATATAAATTGTTATATATATGTAAATTAGTATGTAAGCTATAAAATATAAAAAAATAGAAAAATAAAACAAAATGACGTGAGATAAGATTCATAGCATTGATATTAGCAATCCGTCTAGGCTATTTGTTCAACTTGAATACCCCTCGGGGTAGTCTAATGGTTAGAGGCGTTGTTCTTAGTTCATGCAGTGCTGGTTTGAGCATATGAGAAAACGATGTAATCACGGTAATTCCGATTATTATAAACTAGTGTCACGCATTAGAGTTGGGTTGATTGGTCTTTTTGGCTGCTAGAGCTTGATGCGGTATTATAATGACTACACTCGTGCACAAACCTAAATTTAGTATCAGTATCAATTATAATTCTAAAAATATTTTGCAACGGAAAAAAAGTCTCTATAATAACCCAACAAAAATATATTACTACTAATCACCTATCTCCATTTTAATTGGAAAAAAACAAAAAGTTGGAACTTAAATTGCATATTTTGATTCTTTTTATGGTAACGTACAGACAAATAGTACTCCGTAAGCAAAAGTTGATAGAAATATACAGGCACAATTCTCATTGTGAACGGAACAAAAACAAATATTGTCAATTTATTAAACTGTTTATAATTTAAGATCTCTAAAGTCGTTTTGTAGGACAATTATTTAATATTTTTATTATTATTTTATTAAAATTTTTAGTTCTTAACTCCTCAGTTTTTTTATTCGTAATTCAGGAGCTACTTTAAGAGTCTTGCGAGACATCTACTCAGTTTTCTGTTAAATACAATTTAATTTTAATCCTCAATTTTTATCTTCTACTTCATTTAATACGTTCTACCCCAAATTTATTAAAATAAAAAGTGTTCATTCAAATAAAAATAATTCATTAAAATAAAAAATACATTACAATTAAAAATATATTAAAATAAAAAATACATTAAAATAAAGTTCATAATTTCTTAAAATAAAATAATAATATATGAAAATAAAATTCGGTATTATTTTTCACTATTGTTCCATAGATACTCTACCAAATCCGCTCGGAGACGATAATATTGCTCACGATCACGAATATCGGTGAACTTTTGGATATATATTGCAAAGTCGGATTGGTCTCCCTGTGATGCATTCGCTTGATGGTGGTCTTCGTTCCTGTCCAGTTTGTCACGGCGTAGCATTCGTCTTCAACGATCATGTTGTGTAATATGATACACGCGTACATTATATTCGTCATATGATGCCTGTAATACAAACGTGTGGGTCCTTGTATAATCCCCCGAAGGCTCTTTCGACGTCCTTTCTAGCCGATCATATGCCAACTGTCGTATTGCAGCCGTGCATTTTTGAAGTGGTTAAAAACTAGGGAAACCAATCGCATCAAGGGTTTGGCGAAAATAGTCGAAGTGATTTCCGACGGCCTCCACGATCCGCAAAAATAAATCTCTTCTCATACGAAACCTACGCCAAAAAATATCATCATTATAGGTGGGATTTTCATAAAAATAGTTATGAACTAACCGTTCGTGACTACCCACGCGGTCTCGGTTAATATAGCGTCTTGGCCTCTTTTCATGGTGTCGGCTGGAGGATTCATCATGTAGTATGATTTGCTGTACTAATTTTAACATTTATTTTTCAGCAGAATCATTCCAAATAGATTGTTTGAAATTATCTCGAATTTTTTTGTGCTCCTCGTCATCAGAAGAGGATGAAATATTTGCAAGTGCATATTCTTCCGTTGTTTTATTTTTGTTGTTTGAAAAATAATCGGGAAAATTATTAGGATCCATTGAAAAAATATTTGGAGAGAAATTTTAAGAGTTGAGAGAGTTTGAAGGAGAGAAATGAGTGTTTGAAGTAAAGAAATGATATAAAAAAATATGTTTAGGGGGGTATTTATAGGAAAATGGGTAAAACTAGCTATTAGGGACCAAAATGGTATTTTTTCGGCCCCCAACGGTACTCCAATGGTAATATTATCATTGGAATAAATCTGACCATTAGATCAATAAGATCCAATGATTAAATTTTGATTTTCTTAAAAAATAAAAATGTCAGGGGCGGGACCAATGGGCCTCTAACATGACAGCTAACTCGTCCTCCTGCTAGGATGCAGTAACATGTCCCGATTTGTGAGGCTAGGAACGAAGCTACCATTTCTAGCCCCGTTGTGGGTAGCCTTAGAGAGACATTTTGTTTTTCTCATATGTCCAATCAAATAAAAGAATATAAGTTTATTAAAATTTCGAGAAAAACAACTTGCAGAAGGGTTTTTTCACTACTTTATAAACCAGTGATAGTTTTTTTTTTTAACATACTTATGTTCTCCAAATTTTAAGATGATATTGAGTTATTTTGGTGTAATGTGAGACTCTTGTAAATAACAACTGGCTTTTCACCTATTTTTGATTTGTATTAAATCAAATAACTATAATTAATTATTCCATTTTTGTAGCTTTTCGATTTTGATTCCTCGTTCATCTTCGATTCCAAAATTTCAACTACGAACGATTTCAGTGTACGAACAATTATTGTATAATTTAAGACTCTTTCTTATCTTGCTTAAATGATAAGTCATAGTCTCCACTTTATTTGTACAGAAACATAAAAAACAAAATGTAGGGTCTTAAATAATGGGCCAAATATCTTTTCTAAGTAATTATACTGTTCTTTCTAATTTTTCCCTCAATTATTCAAAAGTAGTGGGGTTGTAAACCAAATAAAATAGTTTGATATAAAAGATCTTATATTTGAATAAAATTTTTAGAGAGCATTGGTTACGCTTCTGGCTGCAGTAGTGCTACATAAAGTGTCACATTTTTTATATTTCTCCTAACTTTTTTTCAATGACTTTAATATTAAAGTTAAAAACATCATTGACCAATACCAAAAGTGAGAAATACAAATTCTCGACTATTTCTGATGTGTTCATTTGAAATCCTAAACAAAGATTCATGATAGATTGAACGGGCCAGAAGATCATATATATCTGTACGTTGTAAGATGTAAAATAATAAAAAGCAAATCTATATATTTCTTTTAAGAAAAATTTACACTATATTCGACAACAAGATAAAGCAATTTCCAATTATTGTGAACTTGGGTTGGCCTTCACGTAGATGTAAAATTTGAGTACAGCATGGGTCTCACATTTCCATTGTTTTGATACGCGGCACTTGTCCATTTCTTGAGGTCAGTTTATTAACAATTTCTTAGTTTAGCAACGTATTTTAGTAAATTAAATTGCATATACCAGAATAAATTATTAATTATAAGTCACTAAATTAAGTAATTGCAATAGGAAAATAAAAATAGAATAGGGCATTGCAATATTTTAAGAAGGTTCACCCATATTGCCTAAATGAGTCATTCTTTGTAAGTATGAATCACGAAAACAAATTAAGTGCGCTAAAATGAAATCCACGTCGGCAGAGTGGCTGACAACAGCTGATTTGAATGCACACGTGTCATGAGTTATCTGACACAATTAAACCATATTTTTAAAATTACAACGTGAGAGTAGAATTTAAAAAAAAAACACATGAGAGTATAAATCAACCACAAATAAAACTACTAGACAATTTCGACTTGGAGACGTTAACGGTGAGCAGTACTGGATATTCAATTCTTACAGTCAAATACACCACTGAAAAACAATTCAAAATCTAAACGTAGTGACACTACAAGAAAATGCCATGTTTGTGACAAAACTTTTGTGACCAAAAATTTTCTGTCATAATTTTGTGACAAATTTGTCACAAAACGCCGAAGTAACAGTCAATCCCCAATGGTTGACTAAGTTGTGACGAAATCAGTCGCAAAAATTGTGATGAACGAAATTTTGTATCAAGAATTGGCGGGAAGCTTCCTGCCAATTTTTTTGGGAAAAAAATTGTGACGAAAAAGCATTGACACAAGAAGTGGTGGTTCAACTTGAAAGATTTGCGACCAAATAACTATCCGTCGCAACTTTAGCGATGAAATGGACGCAATTTTAGTAACCAATTCATTACAAATCCATTTAGTGACCAATTTGTCACAAATTGATTTAGTGACCAATTCGTCACAAACGCTCAAAATTACTCTATGACATTATTCATAAAATCAATTGTTCCAATGTTATATTTCTTAAATTTTTAACCAAGATTGAAAATTACTAAATTGTTTTCAATGTGATTAGATAATTATATATGATTGAGTGTTCTTTTTAAATGAAAAATTCTAGTAATTATAATGACCGATTTGTCACAAACCAAATAGTGACCAGTTCGTCACAAATCAAAGTTGGTGACCATTTTGTGACAACCCAATTTAGTGACCAATTCGTCACAACAAATGCATTGTGAAAAAATGGACGCAATTTTAGTTACCAATTCGTCGCAACGCTTAAAATTACTCTATGAAATTATTCATAGCATTAATTGTTCTTAATGTTATATTTCTTAAATTTTTATCCAATATTAAAAATTACTGAATTGTTTTCAATGTGATGAGATAATCATACATGATTATGTGTTCTTTTTAAATGGAAAATTCGAGTAATTTTAGTGACCAATTCGTCACACTCTAGATAGTGACCAATTCGTCACAAAACAAAGTTAGTGACTATTTTGTCACAAACCAATTTAGTGAACAATTCGTCACAAACCAATTTAGTGACCAATTTGTCGCAATCTTAAATTCTGCACGGAAGTATGAAAATTTGGAAAAATTTTGGGCAGGAATTTAAATTTTTTGTGAAATTTTGGACTGTGTGTTTAAAAAAATTGGGACCAATTTGGTCCAATGTTTGTGACAAAATAAGGTTTGTCACAAATATTGCAACCAAATTGGTCACAAATATTTGGGCTTTAAGGCCCATCTTAGAGACTCCCTTTCCTCCAGCACTCACTTTCTTTCCCAATACCTCTAATTCTAAGGTTACTCGTAATCTACGGTCCCTTAAGTCGTCCCGCGGAACACCTGCTCAGTATTTTTATTGTTATTTTATTAAAGTCTCAAGTTCTTAGCCCCTCAGTTTTTTCATCCGTAATTCAGTGGCTACTTTAAGAGTCTCGTGGGACTCCTACTCAGTTTTTCACTAAACACAATTTTATTTTAATCCCCGTTGGAGTAAATCTGATCGTTGGATCAAAACGATCCAACAATCAGATTTTGTTAAAAAAAAAAAAGATTAATGACGCGGGAGGATGGGCTACGACATGGGGACGTCTTTCTCTCTCTCGCTCTGCTCTTTCTGTCAACACACTCTCTCTCTCCCGACGGTCTTTCTGTCTCGCCGCTCTTTTGAGGTCGTCGAAGCTCTCTCTTACCTCGCTCTATCCTGACGACGCTCTCTCTCACCCTATTATTTGTCACCGTCGACGCTCTCTCAGTTTGCCTCACTCATTCCCAGTGCTCTCTCTCTCTCTCTCTCTCGGCCCACTCTATCTCTGACTCAATCTCATAGTCGCCGATTTGACGCCTCCTTCACAGGTAATCGATGAATCAGTCCCATGTATCGTATCTTTCTTTATGATGTTCTTTTTACCTTGATTATTTACTTTTCTTGGATTGTCTTTGTGGAATATCATATCTTGTGAAATTGAAAAAATCTTTGGGGGTGGTTGTTCTTCTGCGGGTCGGATTTGGTTTTGGATGTTGATGTGATGTGAAATATGTGGTTTTGGCTGGGGGCTTCGATTTTAGCTATTGACTATTTGAAAAATGGATACTTAAAGCAGGTCAGAACATGAGGAGCACAACTTCTTGTCGGATTTGGTAATATTGTGCAATTGTTTAATAGTGCTTATTGGATAATGGAAATTGTGTGCAGTGATATCTAGGTCATATTGCAAAAACAGAGAATTGAGGTGTGAGATGCCTGAATTCCCTTCTCCACAAGACATCCTCAGGTTATCTTCAATG
>CAODLS010496238.1:0-13681 GCA_948243855.1 Flueggea neowawraea | reverse complement strand
GCCCTAATTCTCATCATAGACACCTCCAGAATAAAGACACGGCTAGGACTGCATAAGACAAGGTCGTGGCTTACACGAACAAATCTCGTGTCCGTGTAATTATGTGACAAGAGAATGGATGTACACGGGCAAGGACACAGTCGCCAGACTTCGTCCGTCTTTGTTTCAGTACATGACACGGGAGTCTCCACAGCTTGGCACTTTAGGACACAGTTTGTACACGTCCGTGTACCATCAAACTTGACCCAAAACGCCTTCAACCTTCATCAATCCATCTATAACTCATTTTGCCCAAACATAACACTCAAGGGACTTCAACTCTTCTTCAAGAAAAATCAATTCAATTCAACAATTCTCCACCTTGAATTAATTTTTCCATTCTCCTTTCAATACAGAATAAAGAACCACTCCTCTGATAAACATGATTCTTTTCCAAAAACAAAGCACTTTGGCTATCACAATAGATAACTGGCTTAGGCAAATTCAAACCCAAACTACCAGGAAAACCATTTAACCACATACCTTTTTTCACCCTTTCTGTCAAGGACATGTATTCCGCTTCAGTTGTAGATAAAGCAACTATTGGCTGTAAAGAAGCGCTCTAGCTAATAGCACACCCAAACAGAGTGAAAATGTAACAAGTCAATGATTTTCTCTTCATGAGATCTCCTCCATGATTAGAATCAGTAAACCCCACCAATCCACTAGATACATTACCATTCTCATACACCAAGCATACACTACTCGAACCTTTCAAATATCGCATAATTCACTTGATGGCTTCCCATTGAGCTTTGTCAGGATTACTCATAAATCTGCTTACAACACTAACAGCAAAAGCAAGATCTGGTCTAACACACCATAACATACATTAAACTACCAACCACACTAGAGTAAGGCACACTCTTCATGTACTCCACCTCTTTATCAGTGCTAGGCAATGAATTATGATCAAATTTAAAATGTTGAGCCAATGAAGTACTCACTGGTTTAGAGCAGTCCATATCAAAAACCTGCAGTAACTTCTCAATGTATTTATGCTGTGAGACATACAACAAGCTTGCATCTCTGTCTCTCCAAATCTCCATCCCCAAGATTTTTTTAGCTGCACCCAAATCATTCATCTCAAACTCACTACTCAATAACTATTTCAGTTTGTTAATTTCAGATCGGTTCTTAGCTGCAATCAACATGTCATCCACATATAGCAACAGATATATAAACGAACCATCAGACAATGTTTTAAAGTAAACACATCTATCATACTGATTTCGCACAAACTCATGAGAAATCATAAATGCATCAAACCTCTTGTACCACTGCCTAGGTGACTGTTTCAACCCATACGAGGACTTCTTCAACAAATACATATGATCAAGTTTTTCAGAATCAACAAATCCTTCAAGTTGTTTCATATAAATTTCCTCCTCTAGATTCCCATGCAGAAAAGCAGTTTTAACATCAAGTTGATCAAGCTTCAAGTTAAAAACGCTTACCATGGTTAAGAGAACCCGAATAGATTTATGCTTCACAACAGGTGAGAACACTTCATTGTAGTCAATCCCCTCCTTCTGTGAAAAACCCTTCACCACAAGCATTGATTTGTACTTAGGTGGTTCATCCTCTAAAATCCCATCCTTTATTCTGAAAAGCCATTTACAATCAACATGTTTCACTCCTTCAGGGAAAGACACAAGTTCCTAAGTTTGATTCTTTCGCAATGATGTCATCTCTTCATCTATGGAACTTAGCCACTTTTTTCAAGTCTTTACTTTCCATCGCCGCCTTATATGACCTTGGTTCCTCCCTTTCTATCTCTTCAGCCACTGCTACAGCAAAAGCAACAGGATTAGTGATATTAGCACTAACATAATCCACATACCTCATAGGTCTCCAAATTTTCCTTCTCGGTCTACGCATTATTATACTCTGTGAATCATTCTGGTCGATCACAAGCTGTTCTTTAGGTGTCATCCACACCATTTTCCATTGGAGCATCGACCTCAAACTTCACCTTATGGTTAGCACCCATATCAGTTTTAATAGTACTTGCAAGATCACCAAATTCCTTCCTCTAGCCAAACATAGTAGATTCATCAAAGGTCACATATCTGCTAATAATAAATTTTGGAGTTCTATCTTCAGTACACCACAAACGATAACCTTTTACCCCAGTTGCATACCCTAGAAATATGCATTTCATTGCCCTAGGCTCCAGCTTGCCATCACTAACATAAGCATATGCAGGATAACCAAATATTTTCAAGCCAGAATAATTAGAAGGTTTACCAGACCATACCTCTTGAGGAGTCTTAAAATCAATTGCAGTCGATAGCGATCTATTTACCAGATAAGCAGTAGTGTTAACTACTTCAGCTCGGAACTTCTTTGACAACCCATCGTCTATCCTCATGCATCTAGCACGTTGTACAAGTGTTTGGTTCATCCGTTCTGTAACTCCACGCTGCTGTGGCGTATGTCATACAGTGTGGTGTCTCACTATACCTTCTTTTCTACAGAACTTGTCGAAATTCTTGTTACAGAATTCCAACCCATTATCTGTTTTGAGTGTCTTGACTACTTTTCCAGTCTGTTTCTCCACCATAGTCTTCCACTCTTTGAACTTTCCAAACACTTCATCCTTAGATTTCAAAAAATACACTCACACCTTTCTAGAGAAGTCATCAATAAATGTAACATAATACTTGCATCCTCTATGAGACTCCACCAGAGAAGGACCCCATAAATCAGAGTGAATGTATTCAAGGACCCCATTAGTAGTGTTACTACCCATATTGAATTTCACCCTGCGTTGTTTACCCATAAAACAAGTCTCACAGAACTTCAACTTTCCGGTCTCAGCACCTCCTAAAAGCCCTTTCTTACTCAAAGCAGAAAGTCCTTTCTCACTCATATGTCCCAATCTTAGATGCCACAACTCAGTACAATTATCTTTCTTCTCTCCAGAATCAATATCATGGAGCTCGACATTGTCACTATTCACAACACTGAACTACTCATCAATGTATAAATCTCATGTTGCAATCTGCCTTTCATCACCATAAGAGCTCCTTTTGACACCCTAAAAACTCCACCGCTTCTAGAGAATGTGCACCCATTTTTATCCAGTGTACCACAGAGATCAAATTCTTTCGCAGTTCAGGGACATACCAAGCATTCAATGTAATAACCAATCCGTCATACATTCTAATCTGCACAGAACCACTACCTTTGACACCCAACTCCCCATCATCTCCCAACCTTACACTTCCATTCCACTCTTTAAAAGTAGTGAACAGATCGTGTGAATAAGCTATGTGATAAGAAGCACTAGTATCTAAGATCCAAGATTCTGCAGAACTAGCTGTGCTAACAGTTAAGACATCTCCTCCTTCTCCCTTGTCAGAATATCCTGGTTTTTAGAAACTTTCTGAGCTACTACAACTTGCACATTCCCATTCGACCCCTGTACAATTCCCTTCTTCCTTTGTGGACAGTTCTTTCTAAAGTGCCCATTCTTTTTGCAGTGAAAGCATTTCATTGTAGCCTTCAATTTTGAATGTGACTTACTATCCCTGCCCACCATTTCGTTCTATGATCCTGCCCTTACTCATAATTAACCCAGTCTCCACACTGCCTTCCCCAGAACCAAAAACGAATTTCTGTAATTCTTTAGACTGTAGAGCATCCTTAACATCATTTATCGAGATACTATCCCTACCATATATCATAGTATCTACAAAATTTTCATAAGAGCTAGGCAAAGAACACAGCAAAATTATGGCTTGATCCTCTTCCTCAACTTTAACACCAACTCCATTCAAGTCTAAAATAATTATGTTAAAGTTGTCAATGTGATCCCTTACCTGCATACTTTCTGACATCTTCAAGGTATGCAATCGTCTTTTTTAATAAAGCATATTGGTCAGTGACTTCTTCTGGTAGTTGCTTTCAAGCTTCTTCCACAAAACAACTGCAGTAGTTTCATCTACTACTTCCCTCAGAACTTCATCAGTCACACTCAACAGAATCGCACTATGTGCCCTAGACACAACTTATTCCTTCTCTACTACTGTTAATTCTACAGGTAATTTTCTTCCCCTTCTATTGCCACTGCACACTTCTGCTGAATTAGAAGTGCCTTCATCTTCAGCTTCCACAAGGTGAAATCATTCGACCCATTGAATTTCTCAACTTCGAATTTTTTTGAAGACATCTTCTTTCTGCAGATCTGAACCCAGGTGTTTGTGGGCTATGATACCACTTGTTAGGAAACCAAGCAATAGAAACATGAAATAATGGAAAAAGAACAATCAAACACAAGAACAACACATGATTTATGTGGTTTGATCAATGTGATCTACGTCCACGGGCAAAGAAAGTGAGCAATTCTATTATTCACAATGAAAGTCGGCCAAAAGGTTACAAGAGTTTCCTAAGCCACCTATTTATATGTATACAATGTTTACTAGGCAAAATAACCAACCCCAAGCCCTAATTCTCGTCATAGACACCTCCATAATTAAGGCACGATCAGGACTGCATAAGACACTATCGTGGCTTGTATTACATAGACAAATCTCATGTTCGTGTAATTATGCGACAGGAGAATGGATGTACACGGGCAAGGACATGGTTGTGGGCTAGGCCGTGTCCTGCCAGACTTCGTCCGTCTTTGTTCCAGTACATGACACGAGAGTCTCCACGGCTTGGCACTTCAGGACATGGTTTGTACACATCTGTGTAACATCAAACTTGACCCAAAATGCCTCCAACCTTCATCAATCCATCTCTAACTCATTTTGCCCAAACATAATACTCAAGAGACTTCAACTCTTCTTCAAGAAAAATCAATTTAATTCAACAATTAACATTGCATTTATCATTATGATAAATGCAAGACTTATTATCTTCAATATTTATTTTCACTTCTTCCCAAAATGAGCATGTGATACTGTTAATTCTCATCTTTTATTATTCTATTTATTTTTTTTTAAATATTTATGTTCCCAAATCGAACCTCGTTAATAAAAGAAACATCCAATTACTTAAACTAAATTGTCAAAACTTAAATAAAACAAAAATCAAATGGAAAAAACTCAAAGAGGGATATATATATATATATATATATATATATATATTGTATTATTGTTGTTGAATAATTAAACGAACATACTCTCAAAATTGTTTTGGTGAGCTTGGTTTCAAGTGTGCTTAAATCGATTAATGTGGGTCTTTTTTTTTTTCTCATTGATTTTTTTGGAATAATTGGTGCTCTTTTTTTGGCTTAAGTGCCTAAAAGCATCAATCTTATCAATATTTTTTTTTTGTTGTTAATTACCAGTTGTTTTGATGAGTGTGGAAGACACCTTGTCTTCTTTCTCATCATCTATATTTGTTATTTTCATTGTATAGCTACTAAATTTCTGTATAAAGTAGCTGAGATATTAAAAATATATTTTAAAAAAAATTATATACGCATGCTTTTTTGGAGCTGGGATGAATTTACTCAATATCATCGTATTGTCACTTACGTGCATGCCTTGAATTTAAGTTTTCTTCCCATATACGGTGTTGAAAAGTCACTAAAGTTAAGGACCACGATGTTCCACTTTTTTTTTTTTGAAAAAAATGAGCCGTTGAGCTTGATTTGTATTCATTTAGAATAAAAAATTCTAAACAAAATTCATGTGCAAAACCTCGCATAATTGGTTCAATAAAAATCAATCACTCCATAAACAATTAAAAGCTACTTATCAAAAGACCTTATGACAAACATCCTGTCTAAATCTAGAAAAATAACTATCACTTGTTCGCTAATGATATTCTGCTCGAAAGCATCCAGAGCAATGTCTCGCCCATTGTCAAGGAGCATATCAAATGGCGATCCAATTCTCCATGTCTCATATGCTTCCCCACCTATTTTTCTCATTTCTTGTGGTTACGAAAAAGTAAAACTTCGCCCATTATAAAGGAGCATATCCAATCGCGATCCTACCTTTTTTGTTTTTTAGATCGAAGATCCTTATAGTATTTGTCAGTGAAAAATTATGTCATGTTGTCAACAATCACCCTGTCAACTTTGCTTGTGATGCTTCAAATTTGTTGACTGCGCATCCTCATGCATAAAGCTGAAAGACGAGAAACAAAAAGGCAAGTGTAGCATCAACTTTCGCAGTGTTGGATTTGTCTATATAAATGACTACAGACATTTCATGAATGACGCAGGTACATGATCTTAAAATGAGAAAAGCGAAGGCTGAAGAACTTCAATGGCGTTTATACCTGATTTGTGCAAAAGAGATGCTATTAGAAAAATAAACATTTAAACCTTTGCAATTGTATCAGAACTGAAAACCAGTACCACGCATCCCCACTTACAATTTTTGCTAATTCCTTAATTATCGGTTGTAAAAATAAAAAAGAAATAAGAAGATATTAAATTGGAACCTATTAATAATATAGATGAATTTGTGACTTACCTATTAATAATATTTTAACTTATCAGAAAAAAATTGGAGCATACTGTGTACGATGAATCAAATAAATCTTTCTATTCATATAGGCTTGTACTGGAGTAGAGCAAACATAATAAAAGAAAAGGGACAGAAAAACCTGTGCCATTGAGAGAAAAAAAACAAAAACTATTCTCAATTGTCAAGGAAAATAGAAGACAAAGGGAGAAATCCTAATTCTTGAGCCTTGAGGGATGCGGCTAGGGTTTTCTAGGGGGAGAGATTTGCTGGACGCAAAAAGCTCCACTAATTTTTCTTATTAAACTAAATATATCTAATTAATAAATAATAACTGAATATATATAAATTTTATCCGGCTGGATTTGATAATAAAATCAAGTATGCTAACTACAGTAATTTATTTTGCATATCAATGATATTTTCTCAAACATACAAATAATTTTTTTTGAATAAGTTGTTGCCTTATAATTTTATTTATCTTTTTTTAGCAGATATAATTTTATTTATCTATAACATGAAGAAGTGTTCTAGGAAAAACCTCGAGCAAGTTGCTTGTAAAAACAATCTAAAAACCATATTGATGGAGTAACATATTAAATAATAATACTTTCCTTACATTTTATAGAATTCGATTTTCAATTAAAAACAAGATAAAACTGCCAATAATAAAAAAGAGATTTACTTTTATAATAAAAAATACTACATGACAATAATTTGATTAGATCAATTATCAAAAACAAAATAATCTGATTAAATCAATTTCAAGAAATATAGATCTAAATTTCGTAGTTCAGTACTAAACTCTTAAAACTACTAACACTGGAGGGGATTAAAGGCGGGTGCTAATTATAATCATATCATATCATTTGTAAAAGTCAGGATGTGGGGTAAAACATTAATGTTAGACACTTTTATCCCTTTTGAATTCTAAATTACTATCTTCATTTTAGGTGATAATTCCAAATTATTGACATCGTATTGCATTTCTTATTAACTACTTTGAGCATATCTAACATGTGTGATACATATAAGGATTTATTTTCATTTTAGGTGATAATTCCAAATTGTTGGATGACATGATATTGCAATTCTTATCTACTTTGAGCCTATCTACCAAGTGTCATATATATAAGGATTTTTTTCATAATCCAAATACTTATAAACTACTTTGTGTAATCTATATTTTATCAACTAATTTTAGAGATTATCTGTAGATCTTTGAATTTAATAACTTGATCAAATCATTATCAACCTATCACATATTCTCTCTCTCTCTCTCTCTCTCTCTCTCTCTCTCTCTCTATATATATATATATATATATATATATATATATCAATCTATTGCACATGCATTTTCTATACTATCAAATGTACTTTTCTCTCTACAATCTTCCATTGTAGTTTTGATTCACCTCCTTTTATATTCATATTTTAATATTTCATTTAATTTAGTATTCTTTTTTAGTATCAACTATTGCAATCTCCACCTTTTTGTTTCATTTTAAAATTCAATATTTAGTAAATTTAGGACTTACATTTCAGTGTTGTAAATGTAGGTTTCAAAATATCAGAAGTCATTATTTAGATCACTTCGTCCTCATAATTTAAGCGTATTGAAGAATCGTTGGTGGATGGATTTGAAGAAATTAGCTTAATATTTTATTACATTATCAAATTTTATGTAGTTTTCAATTTATGTGTTTTATAGTTGAAGCACTTTTATTTAATATGTCACATTTATATTTATTAATAAATAATAATTTAGTCATATAATCTACAAAATTATTTAAAATATTTATAAAAACAACAATGACGTACAATGTTTGCGTCCACAAATCTAGTGCATAAAAAGCTAAGAAGATGATGAAGATAAAAGAGGTAAGGCTCAGGGTGAGAGTGATAAGATAATGGCTCTAAGCAGATACCTAGGGAACCTATACACATGTAATATCTTATGTAACTAACAGATAAACACATACCATTGCACAAACTCTATCACTATATTTTTCTGTTGTGCATATCGTGTATATATCTTTGCAAATATAAATGAATATCTTGACTGAGGTTTTCACCATTTGAGAGCAATATTCCATTACTTTAAAAACTTGGAAGCGATTATACGCATATATAAAGAGAGAGCAGAAGGATTAACTTACACTAGGTGATATTTGAATGATGTGAATAATAGAATCAATTCTTATAGTGTTTCTTATGATATTTAAATGACATACAAGTGATTTTGTTTTATAATTGTGAGTGATGGATTTGGGTTATAAATGAGTCAAACTGCTCGTGGTTTGATGTTGGGCTCAATAAGAGCTTGTTTGTATTTGACTCAACATATGAATGAGCCAAACTCAAACAATGTTTAACGCACTATATGTAAACAAATCCAAAACTCGGTTTAAAATATTGTGAATAGTTTGATAGTAAGCTCTTGAACAAAGTCAATAGTATCATCGTGAATAAGCTCGAAAATAGGCTCATAATTATTACCATAACAAAATATGTATAGAATATTTCTTAATTTAACAGATTTAATCAACTTAAAAATTTGTTTGCTTAAACAAATCTATCTTTTTTTCTTTTCTTTCCTTTAGCCTATCAAGATTGGGATGCTCCTAAGACAAAGAGGAAATCAAAATTAATGGGATCGACTGGAAGTCTTCTCATTGACTTGCAAGAGAATTGGTGGAGTTTGAGACAGGTTCGATTATTCAAGCAATGCGATCGGATTCATACGTTTTGTGGGAAAAAATGAAATTAAGTTGTATTATTGATGAGAGTTACAAATATATATATAGAAGAACTGTGCTTGCAGTTGCTACATTTGCAACTTGCTTAACAACTTGCTATACTGGTAACAACCAACCAGAACAAAACAACTAACTTGTTCTAGAATTATTCTGAGACCCTCCCTCAAGCTGAACATATATGTTCAACAAGTTCAGCTTGGAAATGTTAGAATGAAAAAGAACTGGCGATAATGGCTTTGTAAAGCAATCAACTAACTGATGATGACAAGAATAGTATCTAATCGGATGTCAATATTGCAAGCAAACTAAGTTTGTGTTAATACAAGAGTGCTTGACTATTTCTTAGTCTAGATGCCACATAAAGATCTCTACAACGCACTATTAGATTTATGGTGGGATGGGAAAAAGTGCAAACTCCTTCTTTCTTGGTGGCCAACGCCACCCTCTCTGATCATGTGTGGGAAGACATGTGCTGTGTGTGGCTAAGTGATTGAATGATCAATTCTAATTGGGGTTTAAGTAACATCTTATATCGGTAAGCAACATAGGCTCTTCTACGTATTCAAGGAACCCATATTTCCTCTTTTTCAATTAAACATTCACTAATTAAATTCGGCTTACTATTATAGTTCGCACCTTTAACAAACTGTATTCCATTAAACCTATTATGAACGAACCACTTTTTTCATCAAATTTAAAGTGCAACTAGCAAAAAAAAACTACACATGCATACGGAGGAAAGCATGTTCACATGATTGCTTCGTGAAATGAACTTTAAAAAGAATAATGCATTTCCTGTACAGAAAACCCCAAGCTATATGTAGTAAAGTTTCAGGACTACCATCATCTTTCTACACGCCAACAAAAATAATAGAGTATGGACCAAAACAGAATCATACATATCCCATACCTTGGTGTTATGTATAAACACAAGATGATATTTATGAAATAATTAAATTAATTTAAATGGTAAGATGACTTATTCTTTTTATTATTTTGCTCTTAAATAATATCTTGAAGAATACTTTTTTTGATAATAAATACTCTTTTATGATTTTTTTTTGTAATTTTATTTATGTATAACATGAGTAGGTATTCTAAGAAGAATCTCGAATATTATGTTCGTACAAATTAAAAAGAAGTCATGCTTATTGAACCTATATAATCCTAGAAAAATATAAGCTCACATAGCAATTGCTAAATCGAGTATAATATTTCGTTCAAACACTTAGCGTCTTCTCCATCATCATTAAACATCGTAGCTCCCATGTAAGATAAGTCTCTTTGCTCTTTGCGCACTTCCTCCACTGTCTCCTTTGAAGATGAAATTAAGTTATGATTCCACCATTGAACAACACTACTTCTTTAAATAAGAGATTAAGAATATAATTATGTCAATAGGAATTTAATACGATTTCTGTGTATTTTCGTCCTAAAAATACAATGCAAGGTACGCTATTATATTTTCTACAGTTAAAAAAAATTCAAAAAAGGAAATGAAGGAAACAAAGAGAGAGAGATTGGTAAAAATTCGAGACAGAGCCCTACTGTCCGATCAGTACTTCTGAAGTAATCAAACGAGACTTCACGGATTTAACTGAACAACAGTCACGGATGGTGCATTAAAGTTTGCGAAGTACCAACAACACTCCAAAACAACTTCGTCCGATTTTTATTTTTATATCATAATTAAAATCTTTCTTCATATTATTGTTTTTTTTTGAGCCATTTTTGTGTGTTTCTGAAATTAGCATGGAAATATAGTCCTAGTTTTCGCTTCCATGTCGAAGATAAATCAGAAGGTAGTCACGGGTTGTTCATAAAATTCATCTATATATACTATTCAACTTAAATCAAAACCTTCAGCCCAAAAACCCTGGGAAGAACCCTGGCTAAATTACTCATGGGTTCTAATAAGGTTTTAGCTATGTTTTACACCTTCATGATTTTCATATTAATTTCATTGCCTCCAATATATGCTTGTGTTCCTTGTACTCAACCCCATCCTCCGAGCCGGCCGACACGCCCGACGTACCCACCTCATCCTAAACACCCCCACCCGAAGCCTCACCCACCACATCACGGCGGTGGTGGAGGAGGCGGTGGCGGCAGCCATAAAAAACCACCAATGCCACCAATAGTAATGCCACCTATTATAGTAAACCCTCCTCCAGTGATATCACCTCCTATAGCAAACCCACCAGTTATTACACCACCTATAACAAACCCTCCTGTCGTCACACCACCCATAACAAACCCTCCAGTAGTAAGGTCACCTCCAGTCTACCCACCACCATCAGGCGGAGGCGGCGGTGGTGGCGGAGGGGGAGGAGGTGGCAGCGGCGGAGGTGGAGGTGGCGTCTTCCCCCCACCAGTGACACCACCAGCCACGTGTCCAATTGATGCACTTAAGCTAGGAGCTTGTGTGGATGTACTTGGAGGTTTAGTGCATATAGGGTTGGGGAATCCAGTGGAGAATGCTTGTTGTCCAGTGCTTAAAGGATTGCTTGAGCTTGAAGCAGCTCTTTGTCTTTGCACTACAATAAGGTTTAAGCTTCTTAACCTAAATATTTTCATTCCTCTAGCACTTCAAGCCCTAATCACTTGCGGCAAGACTCCTCCTCCTGGTTTTGTGTGTCCACCACTTTGAATTTAATTATGGTTATATTTACTTAATTCACTCATCAATAATTAAAGTGAGTTTTCAATATTGTTGTTTTCGGGTTTAAAAGGTCCTTGATTTGTGTTAGGGTTTTTTTAGGGTTATTGTGTCGTGACATTTGGGTTGTTTTAGTGTTCGTGACCTTTGTTGTTAGATTTATGATTGTGGTTTTCTTATTATATTGTAAGGGTCACCTTCTCTGTGGCAGATTCTAATTAATAATGTTCCAAAATAACACAAAAAAAAAAGAAAAGAAAAAGAGAGGAATAACTGTAAGGGGCACTTTCTTTACTTGCAATTCAAGTGGATGATTAGGAATCTCTCTCTCTCTTTCACTCACACACAATGTAGCTATTACAATTTTCAAATATATGGATATATATTTATGAGTCCGTAATCGATCAATTATTTTAATCTCTCAGACAAATTATTCTATAATAGAAAAAAAAAGAACTGATCAACATGTAAAATGATGCACCGAAACAAGTGCAGCAAAATATGATCATATATATATGACTGCGATCACATGAAATTAATTAATTAATTCTAAAGGCATGTCGGTATATTGCTAACGCTTATCCATTTAGGCAATAATTTACCTTGTATGAGAAAAATAATTCATGGTTCAATATATATATATTTAATTCATAACACTTATAAAAGGAAATTTGTTTTGGACACTTTTATCTCTCTTTTAATATCTCTATTTTAGGTGATAATTCCAAATTATTAGATGACATAGTATTTGAAATTCCAATATGACAATCCAAGAGGGGGTGAATTGGATTTCTTGCTAAAAATAATATCTTTGAAAAACTTTTACAAATATTTTCAAATTAAAACAGTAGCTAAATTCAAGACACTATCACTTAATAAAGAACTTAAAAAGAGTAAAAGGATAGAGAAACAAAGTCCAATATTTATAGTGGTTCGATCCTCTTTGACCTACGTCCACTTCTCTAGTTCACTAGAGAGTTTGAATCCACTATTCTTCCTCACTTTCGGGTGGAGGTAAACCGTTTACACTATCTTGTTTTTCAGGATCATAAGACAACCTTTTGCACCTTGCTTTTTGCTGGTCAAAACAAGAAAACCACACTCCTTTGTTTTTTAAGGTAACAAACAAGACACACATATTCCTTTCTCAAGCTTTACAAACAAAGCTTGATTACAATACTATTCTCAACTAAATGACAATGTTGTTCAACCAACTCAGTGATACAATAGCAAATCTACAACTCAGTTGGTATGTAAGTATTCAAGAACAAAATAAGAATGCAATGGGAAGATCTTCAAGGCTTTTAGACACTCTCAAGGATTGTTCTTTTACCTTATGACTTTAAACGTCTATTTATGGGCATTCCTCAAAAACTAGCCGTTGTGGATACCAAAACAGCCGTTGTAAGAAATGCAAAAAAGATGAGATTAATGACGTCAGTCCTTGCTACGTGCGTGTCATATGTACTGTGTACGTAGTTCATGATTTTATCAGAGTATTACGTACAACGACATTCCTTCTGTGTGCATAGGCCAATTTCCAGTACCCACTGTTTTATATTAAGAAGTAACTACGTGCATAGTACCTTTATTTGTGTACGCAAAGCTTGAATATTGTGTGTGTTGTACTCAGTGCTGCGTACGTAGTCGAGTCTTCAATATTTATGTCTTTGATCTTCCCCTTGACTGTGTCAGAAGATATTCAAAATTTCAAAAACTGAGGAGCATCTGTCATTTGTCAGGTAGCATAGCTCACCTTTGTTGTGACGTCTCTGCGATTTTGATTCTCT
>CAODLS010496064.1:0-10336 GCA_948243855.1 Flueggea neowawraea | reverse complement strand
AATTGAAACAAATTAGGAATTTTTTTTTCTAATTATGTGAAATGGAAACGGAAATGACATCATATATATCATAGTATTTTAGACAAAAAGTAAATCAAGCATCATTGAGGTGGCTAACCTATATGATTTTATTTGATTTTTTTAAATTTTTTGTATTTTCTCATATTTAAACTATTAATTTCAAATTAATGTATAATTAATGCAATTAATGTATATTTAATAATTAATGTGTAAAATCCCGCCCGTTTTGGTTAGGAGTCCTGTAGACTTTCGACTGAGTCTGATTTGACCTTGAAGGTAATTAGACGTATTTGTCGAGGATTAGGTGTCATCGAACCTCTATGGAAGTTCGGTGCATTGTGGCGTTTTTGTAAATATTTTCCTGACGCGGCAGCATTAGGGCATTTTTGCAAATATTTTCTGTCGTAGTTAGAATTGTGACTTTTAGAGACTTTGAGGATAAATATGATTTTTGGGATCATAATGACTGACTTGTAATTTTTACGAGTCCAGGATAAATTTGCGTTTTCTGAGAGTTTGGGGTAGAATTTGAGGATTTTGACTTATGAATTGCAAGTCAGTAATCTTAAAATACCTCGGAAACAGTTTCATGAATTGTCGAGTCTCGACGACTAAAACGTAATTTTACATCGGTCGGGGACCAAACTGTAATTTTATGTAGATTTTGGAATTTGACTCGAAAGTAATAGATTCACTTTCGGATTATATTTTGGGCGACTTTGAGAGTCTGCATGTGCATTTGCATATCATGCATCTGGTATTGCCACAGTACCGCATTTGATATTTGTGTTGTTTGTATGTATATATCTTCTTGTTCTTACCAGCGAGATCAACCACCGACGAGTGGGACTTAACTGATGCTTTGGCTTGGATTGTCAAGTGAGTAAATATCAGCTTCAGACACATTGATTGTGTCTTGAACTCTATTTACTAATTTTTTTGACGTGTTGGATAGATGTATTTGAAAATGACTAATTAAAGGATTGACTGAGATAAAATTGGTTATTTGTGTAATAATCGGTTTTGTTTTTGAACTGATATGTATGTATTATATATCTTTGATATGATTTGAAATATTGGATTGCATGATATGATTTTGTACTATATGATAATACATGTTGGTTTTCGATATGGGGACATTTGTGTTATTAGGTATGTAGCCTTTGGTATACCAATATTTGATATAGCCCAGCTACCAGGATTGTCGGTAGCCATGTTACCTCGATCAGGCACATGATTTGTTTATGATAGAGGCGGGTCCTCATCACTATGGTTGATCCACACATTTCGTGATATTTGGCAGAGTTCATATCGCGCTTGCTTAGTCTCATATCGCTTATATATGTTTTGACATGAAAATGCTGATTTAAAATCTTAAATGATTTTATTACGTCTACGTGCATGTTGTTTGCTTTGATTGCAAATATTTTCGAAATATATTTTCAAAAGCTATTATTGTATAGCGTGTATATTTATATACTATTGAATATTGCTTGTGGTATTTGCGAACTGTTTTCAAAACAGACTCTGTGAGACACGTATGAGACGCTTTGGAGTGTTATTTCTCATTGGGATTCACCCCTATTTTATTTTCTGTTGTGGATGATTATATCTTTCAAGTGCACAGATTTTGGCGTTGGCATACATTCCGCATCTCGGATACCCGTGAGACATTTTGGTTAGTGATGTCTATTGTTCGGGCTTCTTTTATTTTGTAGAGCTCCGTACCAGACTACTGTGGGGTGTTGGGTGTATGTATACTCTGATATATTTATTTTATTTGGTTTACCAGAGTATATTATTTGTATACATTTTGGTATTTGTTTATATATATTGAGTTATATATAAATTATTTTAATTATAAAATATTTTTCCAATAAATATTTTGAAAGATTAAATGATGGGTAGCAAATTCTGATTCTTTGGAAGGCTTGTGCGAGATGGGTCAAGTTTCCATAGACGGTTCGCCTCATACGCCTGTCATGGTCCCGAGAATGGGTCATGACATAATGTCTATTGAAAATCTTTGATTTTATAATTAATGTATATTATAATTAATATATATTTATTTTAAGTTTAGTGTCTTTGCTTGCTACTAAGGGTTTCTTAGGTCCCGTATTTCTTATAACATTTTAATAGTTACTATTCAGAGGATTCTATTTGTGTAGAACTTTTCTTGATACACTAAAATTAAAGGTCTATCTTTGTTCACTTAATGTAGTTACAATGACTAGATATACCTACCTTTTTTATCTATTTCTATAAAATTTTTCTTTCTTACCCAATAAAAATTATTAGCTATATTGGAAGTCTAAATATTGGTAACAAACATTTCTATGAAAAAATTTTGTAAACTGAAAGATCTACATGATATCTCAAATTGAATATTAAGTGCAAAATTCTTTGATTTATCTTTTGTTTCGTTTTTTGAAATGAGCTAATGATATCTTTTCAATATGTAGATTAAAAGAATAGCACCAATATTTGTAAAAAAAATATTTATTTATAATTATTTTTCATAAATTTAGTTTGATATAACCATGATTTCTCAATGACTAAGGGTGCCTAGATTGCATATTATTACTACATATGCTTAAACGATATCCAAACCGAGAACCGATCTAACTTGATTTGCCTATGTGTATGTTTCTGTTGTTGAGAAATAATATTTCGTTACTTGAGAGGATTTTGTGAGAGCCATTATTTGATAGACATATGAATGAGCTTTCGATGTTTCGGTGTTTAAATATATATTATAGTGTTCATAATTAACTTAAACTTTTGAACTTCATCCTTCATTATATCACATTCGATCTTACAATTAAGTCATGGGCTCTAACCACCATAATTTGATTTGTTCTCATTATAATCACATATTTCTACGAGAACTCACTCTTTGTTTTTTTTTCTTATGAAGTATATAAATGATCTTATAGATAAACTCCAAATTTATTTGATTTGCTCTTATTATAACCATCATATTTGTTTTTCTCAGAACCATATCAATTAAAAATTTTAATTTTTTAAAATTTTAAACCCAAAATTAAGTCTGCGTCATACGCGGACATTTAAACTAGTATTAAGTGAAGCCTAATTGAACCTAATTAGACAAAATGGACAAATATGTAGAGAGAATTTTTGGTTTATAATTGACGCTATCAATTAATTTTTTTTTATAAGTACGCTGTCAATTAATCGTGAAAGAAGATGTGATTGCTTCATTAACTTCTTGAAATGATACTTCACCGACCACTTATTCAATAGTTAATACAACATAGTAGAATGACCAAGCAAGTGTAATTAACTAAATCAATTAAACATTTTTCAGCCAGAGAAATATGGTCTAGTCCATTGTGGCAAAATTGTAATGCTTAAATCCCACCACTTCCCAGCCAAGTTAGTTTAACTGGATTGGCGGAGTTGTGGTGCCTCTTGTGTATGAGATATAATAAAAATGTGTTATACATAAAAGAGTATGGTTCATTTAAAAAAAAATTGTAAGGCTCGAAATTAGTTGTCAAATTAGGAGGAGGATTATCATTTCAGATGAATTTAGATTAACAATGAATAATTTTTTGATTTAAACGTCTATTATCCGATAGATAAAATTCACATATTACTACTGAGTCAACAAAATAAAAAAAAAAATGAAATGAAAGACGAGAAAACTACGATTTGATTGGCGACTTCTGATGACGGATTAATAATATCTAATATGATCACTAAGTATTTCAGTCAAGAGATAAAATTAATTGTTTCTGGATAAAATTTAATACCCTTTATTCAATGATTTGCATATCAATACTTCTTCTCATGTCCATAAAGAGAGAGAGAGAGAGAGAGAAACTAAGCTCCTGATTTTGCACAAATGTACCTGGCCACAAATAGCGCATTCATCAATTCAATATTAAATCAATTAATAAGAACAAAATACAATTACTTAAAGAATACATAAAAATCAAAATTCGGATAAAGGGTCAATCAAGAGCATAGCACAGAATCTGGAGAAAAAAGAAAGCAAAGGAGAAGACATAAACAAAGTGTTCGTAAGAAAGACATAAAGAGTAGCATCTATGTGTGATATGCTTCATGAAGAAAATTGAAGCAGTTGGAGGTTGCAAAAGCGAAGTGAAGGAATACACGTACAATTGGCAATGCAAACGTTTATCAAAATGCAAGAAAAATAAATAGTATCATTATACTCTTTTCTCCAACCCATTATGATAGATAGTTTTGTCTTTACACGACAATCAAAGTTTTTTTAGTTAAATACATTTAGTTGTGTAATTGTTTTTTTGAATATACCTTTAACAGATGTATATCCATTTTAACAAGAAAATTGACAAAATTGACTCAGAGTCAATATATGTTACTCTCAATACCATAAACTTGTAGGTAAGGTTTTAAGTTTATATTTTATGGGCAGCAATTATAAAAAAATTACTCTCAACACCAAATTAAGAAGGTTACGATTATTTTTTTGATAAATCGTTTTATTTACTTTCACTGAAAATAAAAAATGTGACCCTTCGGTGTTGGTGCTGACTTCAGTTTCAATAAAGAAAGATACCGTTGCAATTTTGTAATTTATTTAATAAAATAGGAGAACATATAATTTAAGACACGGAAAATAGAAAGTGAAAATAACTGTAATACACTGTATATAGTGCATTTTGTCTTTAATATAGTACTATAAGCTTCCATTTCCTTCTCAATTACATATTCCATATAGATGGTAGAGGAATTTCCTTCTTTTGTTTTGGGAAAATAAACTGATTATGCGTTCTCTTGCTGCAGCGTCCCTCCTCCCTCTTTCTCTCTCATCTTTTACTATTCTGATGATGGGAATTGGAATCATACCCCTTGTATAAACTATCAACATCAATGAACCTCGTCTAACATGAATACATTAATTGGAACATTTTAATATTTATTCCATATTTCGTACTCTAATTTGATTTTTCAAAAGAAGAAAATTTATTAGTGGTGTAATGATGGTCATTGTTTGTCAAATATACCACAAATATATTTAGTATTCATATATATTCAACTCTTAAAAAGATATATAAATTTCTTTACTTTTTTACTGTACAATTTACTTCTGCAATCTGTTTTCACAATTTACCAAAAAAATAAACATCACAATGTGAATTTTGGAGTTGATAATAGAAATAGATTGGCACATTAATATTTGGTAAATTGATAACATAATAAAAAATAGAAAGATTAACATATTTGTTTTTTTTTGAAAAATACATTATTATACATGAATAATAGTACACCAATTTAATATTCCTAAACCATACACCATCATTCCCTCAACTCAAATAAATTTACAAAAAATCTTTTAAAAGTGTTAATATGTAGGAATAAATTGCATATTGACAAATTGAAAACACTGTAAAATTTTCAATCCATTTTTTTCCATTAATATTCTAGTCAATAATATAATAATCAAAGAATAAAATATTGTCTGTGACTTGTGACATATGTATAGGCCCTCCTATCGAAATGTATAATTGAAAAAAAAAAAAGAGCAGGCTGCAACGATTTGGTTTGTCCACAATGCAATCTTATGGTGGCTTACTTCAGAAAGCATAATATGCAACAAATGATTGTTGCTTACATAGTAAATCCATTAATTTTCAATGTATTTGAGACCACCAATACTGGGAAACAAAATAGACAAGCAGTAAAATGACTGTTTGGTCGTCATGACGTCCAACGTATACCACTTTCTTATAAAAATGGTGGCAATTTCCTCTCCAACTCACAACTTGATTCATAGTTTCAGGACAAACAAAATAAGTTACGATTATTATTAGCAATGAGTTTGTAATTCATCTGTATTAAAGTTAACTCTAACATTAAAATATCGTAAGTTCGATTTTTTATGGGATTAAATAAAATGATCCATAAACAAAATGACAAATATTGGAAAATGGGGTTCACTCATGACGTAAATGGGTAGAGCCCGGGTTCGTCAATTGTTCTGTTAACTGAAGAGCCCAACCAATTAATTGA
Source organism: Flueggea neowawraea (assembly GCA_948243855.1). Taxonomy (NCBI): domain Eukaryota; kingdom Viridiplantae; phylum Streptophyta; class Magnoliopsida; order Malpighiales; family Phyllanthaceae; genus Flueggea; species Flueggea neowawraea. Next base: position 4,291 of record CAODLS010496064.1, on the reverse strand, counting down.
AATTGGTTGTGGGCTTCTTCATTGGACCAAGTGAACTCAATTAAGAGAGAGGTCCATGTAATGGATAGTTTCAAAAAAGAGGATCAGAGCAGGGGAAAATATCACGTTCTTTTCTCCACCTGAGTAAACACATTTCTTAACTCTTCGTCCCCTCTCTGTCTTTTCACGTTATTCTACACAGAAAGAGCAGAAGAAGATGGTTCTTCTTCTTTAGTCAATCCGGTCTCAAGGAGGCTCTTAGACGACGAAATCATCAGCTGTTCTCATCCAAAGAGATTGTAGTTCAGTTGTACAGGCTTGTAGAAATCATATTCCTTCTGTTGTTTATTGTTGTACTAGCTGGTTCGAGGTAGATATTCGATTCCTTGAACGTTACAGATAAATATACTCTCTGTTGGTGTGTTGTTAGTGCAATTTCAACAATAATAATTGATGAGGAACGGTTAGACTAAATTAGGATCAACACATGTACATGTCACTGTCTGAATTTGGATGTTAACATTTCATTTCGCTGCAAGGCCTTGGAATGCCATAAAGTTCACGTATGAATTTGCCGCACCCAACAGAGGCAGACGATCATGAAGGATGGAAAAAGAATTCTGAACACATGATATATATTTTCTTTTCTAAATTTTATATATAATCTAACGAGAATTGCACTCTTGATATCTCATATTTTGAGATCGATCTCACTCTTCGTGGACTAAAATGCCAATTATGATATTACATATTATTAAGAATTAAATCCTTTAATTTGATCACTAATAATCCTATAGCCAATTGGTACTGTAGTTATTTCCAACAATAAAAAATCAAAAATTTAATTTTTCGTGACAACCAATATATATAAAAGAAATTAACCTAATCCAACTGCATATGTGCTAAGTGCAAATAAAAAATCCGTGTTGTGTAATTTAGTTTGGCAAAAGCAAGTGCAAAATTATTGAATTATCATTCTCATCGATAAAAACTTGAGGGTAGCCGTAATTTATGCTTCAATTACCGGTTTTCTAAATGGATTCAATGATTAAGCAGTTTTTTTTTATATAAATCACGAGCCTCACAAAAGGGGTCTACTATCGTATCCTTGAGAATTCTTATCGCACACATTTAATGCCTCGAATCTAAGGGATTAATAATATCGGTTATTACAAAAGCTTTCGTTTTGCTCAATTTTGGGCACAAAAGAAAAAAAATGCTATATGATGGTCAAAAAAGTTTGTGGTTTGCTTCAATACAGTCACTTTACCTAAAAAATGTGTCAACTAAAGTCAAAAATTGCCACGTAAGTTGTCATTGGCTTGTCTCTGCACACGTAGCAATTAAAATTCTGCACACATGTCTCACATAACTGTTGGTGAAGCTGACCTGACCTGACCCGACCCAAAACCAACCAACAGTCTCACCAACAGTTACGTGAAGGATGTGTGCAGAATTTTAATTCCCACGTGCAGAGACAAGCCACATGGCAAGCTTACATGACAATTTTTGGCTTAGTTGGCACATTTTCTAGGTAAAGTGGCCGCGTTAAAATAAACCAAAAATTTTGTAACCATTTTGTAGCATTTTTTTCTTTTATGACCAAACCTGAGCAAATAAAAAACTTTTATGACCACCGGTATTATTAACCTGAATCTAAGATCTCGTGACATTATGTGAATATTTATTAATTGAGCTACTGCATGATTGAGCGGTTTAGTTGGGTATTCCTAATTAAATATATTGTAATTGGACTTCACGTAATTTCAATTAGGAAGGGGGCAGGGATAGGTACGTAATTTAGGAAGGGAGAGCAGCACAATTAATGTGAAAATATGGCCAACTTATGCATGTGGCCTCAAGAAAGAGCAAAGCTGAGTGCTGAGCAACGCCATGAACAGAACACAACAGTTACAGAAGAGGAACGCCACTTTTAACACCAAACACGGCACAAAAATACATACACTTACTCTGAATCAAACAAATGTATACAATAAAACAATATAATATTTGACAGTCTCACCAATTACTATACTGTGTAACCTCTTGGCTGTTTCACCTCGCCGCATAGAACTCCTATCTCTACACCTGTTCATCAATACCTTCTTTCTCTCTCTCTTCATTTCTACACTTTCGGAATCGTTTCTAGTACTGAAGGGTCAGAATTCGATAGCACTAAATAGTCGAGAATTTGATTTGAGAAGAGCTGATTCTTCCATTAAGCTCAGTAAAATTTACAATTTCCCGGATTGGAGCCATGAAACCAGAAAAAGAAAGGAAGAAACAAGAAACTTCTCTCTTAAGAAAGAAAGAACAAAGAAGGCTAACATACCAGTCTAACCAACTTGCAAATTTAGCTATTCCACTCCAAATACACCAAAACAAAAATTTTTTAATAGATCTCAAAAAACCAACCTAAAAAAAGTCCTAAAATTTTCATAAAAAATTATGAAATAACAATTTAATTGGTTTGGTGTGAGTGAGATGACTCGTGTGTCTCAGAGTGATCACTACTGCTCCCATGTTGTTGCTTCACCATTTCAACACTGCTTCCATTCTCAAGCTTTTCACTTTTTTCACCACAACAACAAGTTTTGTTGTTGTTGTTACTGTTGTTGTTATCTCCAAAAGAGGATGATCTACTAGACATTGGTGTGGCTAAAAAAGTTGGTTTCACTTGACCAGCCATAATTACCAAGATTTTTTCTTCAAAAGCCACTCCTTGTTTCTCACCATTCTTGTTGCTCTCTCCTTCCCCTGCTTCCAAGTCTCTCTCAGCTCCTTCATTGTTGCCATTTTCGAGATACCCAGAAAGTTTCCAGTAGGAACAAGCAAGAATTAACAAAGCAAAAGCAATTAGACCCAACATGGCTGCTAAACCTCCGAACAAGTATGGCACTGGTGAATGCCATGGTGACCTTGTTGCTGCTATTGGTGATGATGGTGCTGCTTTTGGTGCGGTGACATTAAAGGGTTCTCTTCCTGTTCCTGCCATGTTTTTTCTTTCTTGCTTGTGTTTGGATTGAGAGAAAGTTTGAGAAAGAATTGAGCTTTAATGAGAGAATTAGATGATGAGGAGTGGTGGGTTTTGTGAGAGAGGGTGAAGCTGGCCTTTTTATTTATAGACAAAGAATAAACAGAGAAGTGTTTAATTTTTTTTCTTTTTCTTTTTCTTTTTTCCAATTATGTCGTCATTTTGTCATTGTGGGGTCAATTGTCGTTTTTTTTTTATTTTCAACAGTAAAAATGCACTTAGTAGATAAGCTCGTTTAAGCAATGGTATTAACATAATGTTGTAATCATATTTGATTTATTCGATAAATCAAATAATTAAAATTTTATATTTAATACGTGAAAAAAGTTACTAGAGTTTTCAAGTTAAACAGTAACTTTTCATTTATTATTCCGTAGACATGTAAGTTAAATTCTTGTAAAAGATATAGTTACAAACTTAATATTTAAAATTAAATTGGATACCTTCAGAAAACTATTATCAAAACAGTAACGATCTAAGTAGTTTTAAGATTTTGTAATTTTTATATAAATAATTTATAACTACTCTAAAAATTATTGTATTATCAAATTTTAATTATTTTTAATTATTTTTTATATTTTAATAATTAAAATTTGTTTTACTATTAGATCATTGCAGTTCGAATAGTTGTGATATACAATTAAGTTTTTTTTATTAGGCTAATTATTTAAGATCTTTTTTATTTGATCTTTTTTTATTATTTGAAAATTTTCAACTTTGTAATCATATTTCGCCTGAAAAAACGACTAAATCACCTGCACAAAATATCACAACCAGACTACCAAGAAGGACAAAATGTGAAATAAACTGAAAAGTGAAGGAAACCCAGGTGTAGAATTTGCTGCATATTGTAAATTGTATGTATTGTAATGTAGTGTGTGCAGCAATAGCAACGTGTTGATACGTATGGAAGGTGTTTAGACATGTGTAGTGTAATCACAGAATAGCGCTGGTTTTAATACAGTATCCAAGAAAGTAACTGATCACACTATATCAGAGTTAGTGTTGATGGTTTTGTGGATAATTTAGACTATTTATTGTTTTACAGTATTGGAAGGCCACTGAATTAATTTGTCAAAGCACGCATGTTAATTGCATTCTCAAATTCGATTTTTTACATTATTGGAGTAAAAAAACAGACATGTCAATCTCAACTTATGAACTAAAGTTGCAGGTAAAAAAAGAAATGGGCAATTACTTTAGCGGCTCTGAGTTGTACCGTAATCTCATATTCAGTTTCTTAGTTTTGAAAAGTCTCTTATTAGATTCATACTTGTA
>CAODLS010496063.1:0-13318 GCA_948243855.1 Flueggea neowawraea | reverse complement strand
TAGTTCAGGTTCAACCAACAGTGCCGAAGTCTAGTGTCATCGAGCCGAGCCGAGCCAAATTTTAGATTGTTCAAACTTGGCGCAACCAAACTGTTTCCAGCTTAAGCTTGAACTTGAACTTTTAATCTAACTCAAAATTTTGTTGAAGCTCGGCTCGTCACAAGACTTGTGAGCTTTTTAAGATCAATTCAACAAAGACTCAAATAAAATTGTAAACGAGCTTTGTTCATTCAAACTCGATAAAAGCTCTAAAAAAATACAATCGAGTTTATGTTAGTTCAAGAAATTCATGTTGAGCATATAGTAGAACCAAGAACTATTAGAAGTTTCAACTTGTTTCACAAAAGTTCAACTCAATATTGGATCATCTGCGAACATACTTGTACTTTTATAGGCACATGGTCAATTAGTGCAAATTTGCATTTTTGTCGATGTGGCCCAAATATTAAATATTACTCCCAACATAACCATATTTTTCATAATTTAGTTTAACACATGCATACATACATACATACATACATAAATGAGCTTGCAAATGAATTTGTTCAAGAGTTTGTTCATGAATACACAAACAAGGTTATTTGCAAGCTTTTTAAGCAGAGTTTTTTGGTATTTAAGTTCGGCTCGTTTATTAATTTGATGTTAAAATCTTGTTCAAACTCAACTCATTTATTAACGAGCCGAGTAATGAACAAGCTTTTATCAAACCAAACGCTGAGCGACTTAGCTCTATTCAGTAGATTCGAAACACATACAAATAAAAAACAGGAGTTCGTTTGCATTGGTAGATTATTCACATTACAATGATAATACGATTTGATCTAATGAAAACTTCCCCAAATTCCTTCTATAGCCTTCTTTTTTTTTATAAACGAATAAAACTTTGCAGTGAGAAAATAAAAAAATAACAATACTGAATCTACAAATTTAAAATATAATTCTGCAACTTGTAAACTAAATTTATCCCCAAACAAATACTTTAAATTAATAACGTAAATTTTAGTGTCTTAAGTTGAAACAATATATATATATATATATATATATATATATTGTCTTAATAATTCAACTTAGTTTAAGGACATCTTTAATGGTGTTATTCATTTGAGTGTCTTTATTTTAATAGACTTTTAGATAGAGCTGGCTCAAGAGTATTTTTGACCGTAGAGACAAAAAAAAAACTTTTAGGGCCCTTCCAAAAAAAAAAGATATAATAAAAGTTACTTAAATTTATTTTTTATTTACTTTTTATGTTTCCCAATTTACTAGCTGACATTTTTAATAAAAATCAAACACTAAGATGTGAAGATTAAGATACGTAGTATTGTTTTTGTGTAGTACCAGATTCTCATCCAAATCATTGTATGTTTCCCTACCAATTAAAAAAATCTAATCTATGTTTTTTGGATAAATAATTACAGATAATTAATAATTACAGATAATTAATCTATGTATTTATGTATACTAGCTTTTACGCATCGCGTTGTATGTGATATATGTTTTTTATAAAATTGTTGAATAATTATTTTTATGATATTATTTTGTTTTAATTGTGATAAACATATATACTTCATATAAAACTTTCATACAATTACAATATAAATAAAATAAAAATTGTCATCTACATCAAATTAATCAGTTATTTAATAAAAACTCTATGTAAGAAGATCTTAATGGTTTATCTTTCTTTATAATGACTAAAACATTGTCATACTTTTTCTTTGATTTACTTTTCAAATATATATATATATATATAAAATAAGAGAAATAAAAAGTGATTTGTCAATTAACTATGTAATTAGTGTATTTAACACATTTTTAAAAGTAATAATAACATAGTTAAAGAGTACAAATTAGTGAACATGTAAAACTATATATTGATTATTTTATTACTTAATAGAGATTACTTTATTATCTTTTTAATATTATATTTTTTATTTTTATATAATTTAAAATTATATATTATTCTAAAAAACAAGTGTAAATTCAATAAAATTACAATTTCAGTTTACCTAATTTAACTGTACTAAACTCAATCTAAATTGATGATGACCATCAAACAATGAACATATAATTGAGTGAATACTATACAACAATTTTTGTAATAGTATAAATATAATTAAGACATAAAAAAATACTTAACCTCATGTTATAACATGATATGCCTAATTTTTTCATAATAGTAAGTCAGTTAATAGAACATTCAAAATTTATTTATATAGGGTGAAGTATATATTTTAAATGATTAGTGTATAACAACAAAGTAATTGTGAAACAGATAATATCATCATTAACACATAATGATAACAATAATTTTATTATCTTTAAAATAAAATACGTAATGCATATGATATAAGATAAAAGTCAATTGGGAAAACACATTGTTTAGCTAATAATTTAATTACAAATTATTATATTTTTTTTAAATAGATAAAATTTAGAGTTTTTGTTGAGATAATTATAAATTATTTTAAGAAATTAATGTAAAAATAAAACTTTTTATTTGGACCCAATTAATTATTTCTTATATTTTATGAGAAAAATATGAATTTTTGTTCCTATGTTTTATGAGAAAAAATATGAATTTTTGTTCCTAAATTTTATGAGAAAAAATAGGAATTTTTATTTGGACCCAATTAATTATTTTTTTATTTTATGAGAAAAAATATGAATTTTCGTTCCTATATTTTAAGAGAAAAAATAGGATTTTTTATTTGGAACAATTTAATTTAGATGTTAAGGAAATATAAATGTTAATATGTGGGAAAAAAAATTCAACTAAACATATGATAATTTTCTACGAACATAATTATAAAATATAAATACGCAACCCGACAATTTAAAACACATAAATCTCGGCAAAAGGAACACAATCCAAAAGAAAAAGAGCAAATTACACCCCGTAGCGTCTTTCTTATTTTGATTTCACAACGACAACCCGAGCAATCATGTTTTCTAATAGACAGCAGTATTATTTTCCATTTCCCTAATAGCAAACTATTTACATATTTTTTTCTAGCTTTTCTCTTTCTCTTCTCCCTCTATTTTCTCTCTTTTCCTCTCTCTCCTTCTACACCTCACTCTCTCTCCTCTCCGACTCTTCCTCCCAGATCGTCTCTGCCTTCATTTTCTTCTCGTCCTCCCTATCCTCGTTCGCCTTCTTCTACTCCTCGGCCTCCCTCTCTTCTTTCTCTCTCCTCCCTTCTTTTCTTTCCTTTCTCTCTCTTTTCTTCCTAATCTACTCCCATCCTCCTCCTCGATCTCCCCCCTCCTCAGTTCTCTTCTTCATCGACAAACTTGAACGAATGTGATGTGATTCTACCAGATTTGGAGAGAGGCAGTGATGCGAGGACAATCGAGAGAGAAAGAGTGAGAGATCTAGGCAGAGATGAGCTAAAAGAGTAAAAGTGGGATATAGAGGAGTGGCCAGGGTGGAGAGAGAAGTGGATGGATAGGGGTGGTGGCGGCTAAGGTTTTAAAATCCTAGCTATACCCCAACAAAAATGACCACAACTCACCAAGTTTTGAAAATTTTTGTTTTGTATTCGTTCTGTACTCCTCCTGTACTCACCTAAAAATTCATTTTTCGAGACCGTAGCTACACCCCTAATGAAAAGGAACAGTATTTGAAAAAAATTTAAGAAATTAAAGGTTGCATGCAACGAGATTACACAACAAAAAGGACCCAAGTTCACTAAATTAGTACTCGATTTTAGTTAATGTACTTGTATTGTACTCATTTAGGTGAGCATTGTTTAGTGAATGTACTCGTGTTGTACTCTAGTTTTATAAGCCATGAAAAAATAAGCTTCCAATTCCTAATATTAATGTTTCATTCTAGTTTTTTTCATTATGTACTTGATTTGTACTCTTATTGTTCTCGTTTTTGTAGACATTTTTGTTGATGTAATTAATAATTTTTAAATAACTTGACTCATTTGATCTCATTTTATTATTGTATTCGGTTTTGAACTCGTGTTGTTCTCTCATTGTACTCGTTTAATACTCCATTTTGTTCTCATTTGCACTCGTCATAAAATTTTGGCATTTTCTCATCTTTTATTTTGTGTTTGGTCTCTATTTGTTCTCATCTTTGTTTTTTGTACGCTCATTGTACTTTGGTTGTACTCATTATCAAAGATTTTCTTTGTTTGTTCTCATTTAGTTGATTTACTAGTCTGTACTCAAGTTGTACTCGGGTTGTACTCGTTCACTCGCTTAAAGAATGTGGTCAAAATGCGGTCAACTTTCTTACACGTGGTCAAAACGTAGTCAAATTATTGTATTTTTTAATATTTTATTCCATGTTTTCATTTTTGGTAAGTTTTTTTTACATGTGTTGTATTAGAGAATTTGTCTTTTGTTTTGTTGCCTATTTTTACAAATCACCCAAAGAAAAAAATAATATTAAATTCAAAATAGTATGGTTGAGTTATCAAATGTAGACCTTCCTCACATAATGTTGTAATTAATTACAACGATGTAAAGTAAACATTGAACAATGTGGACTATTGAAGTTATGTGGATTAAATTGAAACTACTATTTGTCATATTTAAATGGATAGAATAGATAATCAGTCGACATATTCAAACCTAACCAAACAACATTGAAAGCAATCACAGTACTGAAATAAACTAGTTAATCAGAATGGATTCGAGTCTACCTCGATAATAGCACAGAGGAATATCTGGACAGATTACTTCAAAGAAGTAGTAAATTAAAGTCAGTCACCACGAACCACGAATCTCTGATTGTCGGGAATGCAGTATATTTTCGTAACCTAAGACTAAGAGCCTAACAGATTGATCTCTGAATCACCAGTCTAAGACGAGAAAATTCTCTTCTTGCTTTTGGGAGAGAGAGAGAGACGACAAGAGAGAGAGAGAGAGAGAGAGAAGAGCGTAGGTTTTATTTTGCGTCTGTTCTATTAGACTTAGGATTAGGGTTTCCTTAGCCTGTCAATATTTATACTGTCCAATCTGGTTCTTTGTGAACCAACCAAAAACCCATAACCAACCCAAACCGAACCAGTTCAACAAAAACCAATTGAATAACCGCTTAAATTAATTCTTATTAATTCGGGTTTGGATTTGGGTTCAACCTATAATCTGACATGGCAGACCAAGTTTCCAACACACATATAAAAAGATGTAAAGGTATATTTGTAATTATAAGAAATAAATAAGGATCTAATAGTCTAAAAAGTTTTTTTTCATATTCGTACGTTTATATATGTTATGATAAAGCATTGCTTTGCAGCACTGTCATGGAGTAGAAACTAATTCCATGCTCGATCATTTTGCTGAAAAGAAGCCACTATATTAAAAAAAGGGCAATTATATTCGCATCCTTGAAATTTGCTAAAATCCGTCATTGCGTCTTTGAATTTCGAAAATGTTGTTATTGCATCCCTGCTCTTAAATATAGCCGGCCAAAATTCAACCAGAACTCAATCAGAACTAATAGGACGAAGTTATCTTGTTAGTTCTAGCTGAATTCTGGTTAACTTCGTTTAAGTCTGAGAACGCAATCACAACATTTTCAAAACACGGGGACTCAATCGTGGATTATGGCAAAATATAGTACGCTAATGTAATTGCTCCTAAAAAATCATGTATTATAATAAATTCCAATTTTACATGTAATCCTCCATTAAGATAAATAAAATAAGCAAATCCCACCTAAACCGATCTGTTAATAATTCATAAGCAAAACCCACCACGTTGATCATGCATTTTAGAACTTAATTATTTTTGACTAATTATCTAATTAAGGGCATGAAAAGGAAAAAGATAAGTGGGTTGTGATGAGAATTTCAGTGCATAAATGTAGTTAGATGTAATGAAATGAAATGTAGTTCAGGAAAAGGGCTTGATTTAGAAGTTAGAGATTCAGATAAAAAAAAATATCAGAAGTTAGAGACCAAATTAGCGGTTTGACAGAAATTATTTCCAGCGCACGAAAACGATGGGCAGCGGGCGGAAAGCGTCGGTTGGTTTCTGACAGCACGCCACAAGTTCATATTTAAAATGGTAACGTTCTTTTGTCTTATATTGTAATAGCCGAATTTATGATTATGTTATTATATTTTAAAAGACTTATATTATATTTTTATTTTTAAATTTTATCAGTTAAAATTTAATAAAAATTAAGGGGATAATATTTATTAAGTCATTATCTTTTATTTTATTAGTTGTGATTGAATTCTGATTAATATAATTCAAAAACATAAATATAATAATTGTTTTTTAAAATACAGTAATATAATTATAAATTTAATTATAACTCAAAAATAAATTAGTAATTTTTCTTTTTATGTATGACCAATTTTACTTCATGCATGCCTTTTTCTTTTGTTTTGTTTGAATTTACTTTATAGTTTATTATATTTTTATGTATAAAGATCGGTTCTTTGAAAAATTATATAAGAGAATGAAAACATGACATAATTTTTTTAAAAATATTTTTAAATATTTCCATTCAGAATGTTTTTGTATTCATATTTTTTTTATCTATGTATTTTTATTTGGTTTTAAGTGGGTAATTTCTTTTTGTTTCTATTTTAAAGGATCAATTCACAATGGGCCAATTCAAAATTTTAAAGGATCAATTCACAAAAAAAGAAAAAAAAATATGTTAAAGGACCCCCTTGTTTGGGGCCCTCTTAAGAGCACTTCAGTAAACTGCGAAAAACAATTTAGTAAAGAGAATATTACGCAGAATGTCCGCTTTGACAATTATAATTTCTATTATAATCATGGGTTTATTAAAATTTGTCAAATGCTTAAGGCTAGATTATAATTTTTGAAATGTTGAAATATATAAGGCCCTTACACTCTCACGACTCTCTATTCTAGAGCTGACGAGGGAGATGTTGCTGACTCTTTACCTACTCTCTCTTCGTCTCTTTCATTCTCCCCTTTCCTCCCTCCCTCCTCTCTATTAGCCTTTGCACTTTTTCATATGGCACACTTCATCGCCACCATCAGACCTCTTTTTTCTTCTCCTCTCCACAATGAGAGAGCGCTAACGAACATGAGTGACACAGAGTAAATCGAGGCGCGAGGTCAGTGAGAGGAAGGAAGAGAGTGGTGACGCGAGGAGAGTTGAGAGAGAGAGAGAGAGAGAGAGAGAGAGAGAGAGTATGGCGAATTCAACAATTTTAATTCACCTCTTTTTGCACTAAAGCATCACCTCTAGATCATCAAGAACAAAATAACATAAAACAAAAGAAACAATGGACATCAAGCACATAAAATAACACAAAACAAATAATAAAAAGTATGCATAAAATGCATGCTAATAGGTATCAAACTTTCCTTTCTTCATTCCAACTTCTATTAACTTTGTTCTTTGTTTTGCTTTTGTCATCGTGTTCCACAAATTATTTATTAAGGAGTGGAGAACCCAATTTTAATAGATTTTTGTCCCTTTTTCTATTTACAATTGTTTGATTGAGCCGAATCGAGCCACTTTAGTTTGGAAAAACTGGAAATTCCTTGGCACGCTTAAAAAGGCAGCATTATTTTCCTTGGCTGGAAAAATAGGGAAATTGGTACATCTTTGTCTTACTCATCAAATTGATCACTTGAAATAAAAGATAAATCAATAATGTTCATGTAGTAAGTTATAGTTACATATGACACACTTAGTAATGAGTCTTTACTTAATGTTTCGGTAGTTTCAAGATGTCTTGCGAACTACTTCCTTAACCGACAAACGACTCCTGGGATGCCCTGCGAAGTTCAATTTATCAGCAGCAATACGCACTATAAAGACCCTACCCAAGCCAACAAACTCGAACGCCATAGTTTATTTAGACTAGGTTATTAAATCCCATTAATAACAGTCGAAGCCCATTCTCACAACAACAACATTAACTTACCACTTGTATTAGACACGCAATAACGAATCTACGAATCTAACTGACAATTTATTATTCTATCAACCAATTTAATCTATTGTTATCAAATCAATTGACAAAATAATAATCGAACAATAAAGTGCAGGAATATAATAAATGCATAAACAATAGAGAACCAATAAAAACAAAAGCTAACAATTTGCTAAAGTGCGACTTGGTTGTACCTTAACTAGAAGAAGGTTTAGTTACACATGTTGAGAGGAAAAACAAATGAAAATAAAAGGTCTATCGTTCTGTTGTATGCGTGACTGCCCTTTAAAACAGGAGAAGAGAGGTTTTTATATGTCACTTAAAAATCTAATCCTTCTTAAAACATAATTATCAAAATAGTAATTAAAATGTCACGACCTATTCCCGGGACCGTGACTGGCATACGAGTTGAACCGTCTGTGGGAGCTCGGTCCATCTCGCACAAGCCTTAAAGATACAAAAACTATAAGCCCATATATTTAAATCATTTTAATAAAACTGTTTTCAAGAAAATCATATATATATGATTATAAAATATATCAAAAATCAATACAATTATAAATCGCAAATCCAATATCCCGAAAATAAACCTACAACCAGCTGACTCTATAACCCAATAGTATATCGGAGTGAAGCATCAATACAAACGAAGTAGCCCGACCAAAAGTGTGTTACTAACTAAACGTATCTATCTCACTGGGCGGGGAAGTCAAAAATTGTCGAGTCTAGTCAACCTGCAAAATAGAAACAAGGCAACACAGAAGAACAAAGAGGTTCAAATCCAGTGAGTGATGGACAACACTCCAGAGTGCCCTCATCGTGCCTCACAAAGACTGGTTTGAAAACCGTTGAAAAACTACCACATGCACGTATACGACATGAATGTATATATACATATGTATACACACTACATACATAGTATGGTTTCAGAAACACATTTCGCAAACGTTTACACCCAAGCAACCACATGTGCTTTGGCAAAATCGATACTACTAGTATCATAGTAAAAACAATATATACATATTATGGGACCGGTAACAATCGTGGTGGGAAATGCATCACTCAACCACCTAAGTAATGATTGTAGACTCTACCACTAATCAGGTAACAAATCATGTGTCGGGCCAGGGCATATGGCTATCGATAACCCTGATAGCTGGGTCAAATCATACATTGGTATACCAAAGGCTACGAACCCCGTAGCAAAGATGTCCTATAATCAAAAACCATTATCTCAAAACAATCCATGCATTCAGCATCAAAACAGTCAAAACATATATATCAATATATATACTTAATTCTTTTTCCAAAAACAAATAGTTAATATTTTATTCACATAATTCAATTATTCAATTAATCAATCCTTAGATTAGTCTAGTTTCAAATATGTGCTATACACATAAAAAAACATAATCAGTTTTGAGACACAGTCTATGTGTCTGAAACTGTCATCCACTCACCTGGATGTCCAAGTTCTAGGACCCGGTACCACTACCAGATGGTTGATCCTGCTGACAAGGACATGGAGCTGAAACAATTATCATAAACAATAACATATCAGAAACAATGATGTATGAGATACTAGTACTGTGGTTGTATCCAAAATGCGTGTAATGCATATAAAACCCTCAAAGATCGCTCAAAATCCAATCCGAAAGTGAATCCATCACTTTCGACCCAAAACTCAAAACTCACATAAAATTACAGTTTGGTCCCCAACCAATGTAAAATTATGCTCTAGTCCTCAAGACTTGACATATTACCAAATGGTCCTCAAAGCAGTCAAAATCTCCAAATTAGTCCTCTGATTCTCCGAATTCACTAATTACAAAATGTCACAATTTAGTCCCTTAGAACCACTGTTTACTCGAGTTATATGTGGTCTAATTTACTTGATTTAGCCAAATGATAACTCGAGTAAATCATGGTCTATTTTACTCGAGTTAATTCAAACTTAAATCGAGTAAATATGGGCCTATCTTATTCGAGTTACCCAAAATGCTTACTCGAGTAAATCACTTACCCAGATTATCTAGTTCGACCAAACATTCAAATCAATCGATAAAAATCATTCTTAAACAACTACATTTACTCTAATCATCCTTTTGAACACGAATCTATAATAAAATCTATCAAAACAACACGAAATCTCACCAAAATCACCCTAAACCGAGTTGATCAAACCCATTTGAACCCTAATATCCTAGTATGCATAATGTTGCAGAAATTATGAGGAAAGAAAGGATTAGAAATGCGATCTTACTTGAAGAAACCCAAAGAAAATGCTGAAGAACAACTTGAGAGAGATTGGAAGCGTCTAAGAGAAATGATTTGGAAGAAATGACTAATTTTGGTTGGTTGGGGTCTTTTAAAGATGAAGAACACCGAAACTCGTCGTTCCACTTTTGCACAGATAACTCGAGTTATACAATGGTTAACTCGAGTTACAATTTTGGATAACTCGAGTTTTATAAGGGTCACACAACTAGAGTTACCTCTTACTCTAACTCGAGTTATCTACTCTCCGGACTCGATACTCAAGGTTCGAAAACACAAACCCTACATGCTCATCAGCATTATCGGCTATCAATCAAAACTCCACACTCTCAATGAGGATGAGCATAAAAAATCATCAATCGAAACTCCAATCGCTATAGGGAATATAGCTGGAACAGGCGGAATATTACATAAAATATATTTTCCTAATTTCCTAGAGCAAACATTGAGTAAAAGACTTAAGTTTCGTCCTCTAAATATTAGATTCAGAGGCCCAATTTTCCAAAATTTGCGGCTCATTAAACATCAATTCAGCCCAGTCTTTATAGCTCATGTGATATGATTATGTCATAACACAGTCTGAGCTCGCCCCTTGCCCAACACATCGTCGCTTTTTCACCAATTGCTCACCCATTCACCCAAACAACAATGAAGCAAAAATAACATAAAAACACAAGGATGACAATATTTTACTATGCAAAACAATGGAAATACAATCATAACACATGTATGAAATGCAGCCTATCAATCACATTTGTAGGTGCAACTCCAACCTTGCGTGTGTAAGCCCATAGATACGTGCAAAATTGTTGCTCTTCATTAGACCTGGTTACTTCTATCTAGATTTCCATCTTTTCTCAGAAGTTGTTATGCATATAATCTAACATTTACGTGTGTAATGAATCTTTTTGCGTGCTTAAATTTCCCTTACGTATACAACTTGCCTTTGAGTGCTTGAAGTTCATCATCTTTACTTTGTTGTCTTACAGAAAGGCATGCTTAAGTGCAGTTAAGTGGTCAAGTCCACAATTGCAGTAAATTGCATGTGTAACTTACTTCTTACGCGCGCATCTCTTAACTACTTCCATATTTTTTTAATAATAAAAATTAGAGGGCTTTCACATGTCAACTAACTTTGATTCAACACATTTGAAATCTGAATTTGAATTCATAATATTCTAAATTTAACTTCTACCATATTCTTGAAAAACAAGTCACGTTATTGAAAATATCATTTTCAAATATGATAAAAGCTTTATACTAACCAAAAGTCCATACTAATATTATTATCGTGCTTGAAAAAAAATAAGTTTTCTATTACAAAACACAAAGGTAAACGACTGATAAAAAATGCAATCTCATCAAATTTGAGTATTTTATAGGAAACAAAACATACAAATGCTTCATAAGCATTATGTAAATAATAAATGAGAGTTTCAATGCACATGTATGCAATATTTTCTTTTTCAAAAAATGCATGCAATTTCACAACTGGAGGATTCAAATCAAGAAATCTTGCCCAATTAAGCTCTAATAGATCAAGGAAAAATATTTGCAAATTGTAGCGACATGCTCTCACATCGCCTAAGAGTCGAGGCCAAGGGTCGCTTATAAGCACTTTTATTCCTCAAACACTGAGGTGCCTCTGCAGGAATAAAACCGTGAGGGCCTATGAACCCAGAGCAAAAAATATCTCAGTAGATAGGCCTAACACGTGATCATCAATGGACATAATTCACAGCAATTTACATTGTCTGTGGAATCTCGAGCAAAAAGCCATAAAGCTAAAGTAGTGTTTCCAAGCCCTTTAACCTCGATTGGAGGGTTATTATAGTAATATGCTTCCACATAGCTTAAGAATCGAGGACAAAATACTAAGACGTCTTTTTAAAGACAAAACTGTGAAGGCCCACAAGCCTTTTGAGGATCCAAGTAGATTTTCTAGGGGAAGTGTAGAAAGGCCTTTGGCTTCTTAAATGGCATTCTTGATTGGTGACTATGATTTTGGTAGTGATCTCAATATCTTCCTCACCAATTAGAATTTGTGTAAGTGTTCCTAAGTGCCTTCAACCCATTTACAATATCATTGAATCTATTGAACATCTCTTGAAGGGTTTTACCCTCTTTCATCTTGAAAAGTTCATACTTGTGGACCAAGAGTGAAAATTTGTCCTCCTTCACTTGGTAGATTCCTTCATAGGTTATCTCCAATGTTCTCCAAATTTCATGGGTTGTTTAGTATTGTTGGACCTTGTTGAATTGTGTTTTACTCAATTGACAAAAGAGAGTATGCATAACCTATTGTTGAAAAACTTTATCCTCTTGTCGTATTCATCCCATTCCTCTTTTAGCTTGAACATTGGACTCCATCCACCACTTTATTAAGAATATAAGGATCATCTTCCACTACTTGCCATACATCTATGCTTTCTGATTTGTGAAACACTATCATTCGTGTTTCATCAACGAAATGAGCACAATTAATAGAGAAACCTTCATATCTCGATGCATCACCCATGGATGCCATAATGGATCTTGAACCCAAGGTTGTTTAGACCTCAAATTTGAGCACTTAGCTCTGATACCAATTGTAAGAGGGACATGTCAATCCAAGAGAGGGGTGAAATGGATTGTAGACAAGATTTTAAAGCCTTTTGTATTTTTTTCACTATTTTAAAAACCAAAACATTGATAATCGACGTCTTGTAAGTGCACAGGAGTCGATGTATTTTTAACCCTCAAGAGTATCCTCAGGTATCGAATTCTCGGAGAAGACGACTTAATTATGATCAA
This sequence comes from Flueggea neowawraea, assembly GCA_948243855.1. NCBI lineage: Eukaryota > Viridiplantae > Streptophyta > Magnoliopsida > Malpighiales > Phyllanthaceae > Flueggea > Flueggea neowawraea. Next base: position 356 of record CAODLS010496063.1, on the reverse strand, counting down.
AAGTTAAAATAAAAGCAAGTAAAATCATATTGATTTTAGAGATTTTTGAAAATTTTGAAATGAAACACAATGTTATAAATGAAGGCTAAAGCATAGAATAAAAGAATCAACAAGAGAAAGGTGTTGGGGTTTCGAGGTTTCGGTTAGGATTCTAATTTTACTAGGTTAATGATTTGGATTACCGGGTTGGGCATTCTCACCATGATTCTAGTATACAACCTCTTTCAAGGTCAATAAACCATCCGTATATCCATTAAATGGGTCATTTCAGCCTCATTTACTCAAATTAGAGCCATTAAGCAATTAAGGCATTTCATCGAACACTTTGTAGACATTGAATATTTCTATTCTAACAC
>CAODLS010495995.1:0-11690 GCA_948243855.1 Flueggea neowawraea | reverse complement strand
CTTCATCAGCCGCTGAAGATTAATTGCTCCGGTGCGAACTCCTTGCCGTTCTTGTTGGTTAGTTACGGAATTCACAATTTTGAATTGGATTGATTTTAATTTGTTGGTTATGGTTTGTGATTGGAGCAGTTGAAAGAGATGGTTCTAAATCGAGAGAGAGTGTGTTTCAATTGAAGGAGCTTAAATCCGTAGCTTGTGGCATTCTCGCTGCTATGGTCGTAACTGCTGCATCACCTGTTGTTGCCGCAAATCAGGTAAAGATCATACCTTTCTTTCCAATTTTACATTTTCTTGTACTCCATTGATGTCTTCTGAAATGCTTTGTGCTTATTTAAGTGAATAGCAGGTTTTGGGAACTTTGTTTTCGTAAAAATGGAGTCTTTTTAGGACGTGGCAACTATTTGTTGCATGTGACCTCTGTTAACTATCTTTTGAGCAGCCAAAAGCTTTTCACGGTATTGAATGGAGCGAAAGTTTGGATAAATATTTGCACGAATAATTGGATCCTTGCAGGTTTATTTGGATTTTTGCTGGTAGGGTCTGATATATATCACGAAATGTTCGCTTGGTAGAATTAAATCCTGGACATCTTCTTTGTTTAGAAAAACATTTAAGGGTAAACAAGGGTTTTTCTTGTTTAGCTTCTCTGCACAACGCACTTTACTTCGATGGATGAAATAGTAGTGGAAATTGTGGAATAGAAAAGTGCAAAATTTTGATTATCTCTTGCAACTTTGTTTATTGCAATGGGATCAGTGAGTCTCATCTTTTAACATGTCAATCAATGAAGTGGTATGCACCTTATTGCTATGTCAACTAGGGTTGGTAAGTTACTTTGAGATAAAGATGCTGACTTTTCTACATGTGTTTTGCACTCCAAATGCCTTAGTTGTTCTTTTTCCTGTCTTGTCAAAGATATAACCACAACCTTCTATGCTCTATGCACATTAATGTTGCCATGATAGTGAACATCAGTGTTTTTTTTTTGTATTCTCACTACTTACTTCCTTTTAGTATCTTCTTTTTTTTTTTTAATGGCAGAGGCTGCCTCCATTGTCAACAGAGCTCGACCGTTGTGAGAAGGCTTTTGTTGGGAACACGATAGGTCAAGCAAATGGTGTTTATGACAAGCCAATTGATCTTCGCTTCTGTGATTACACAAATGACAAGCACCAACCCTCATCTAAATCCCCGTGGAGGAAAGCATTATTGATGTCTAGTTGGTGCAAGAACCAACCCTGAGAAGCAACAAGAGCTAAAGAACACGGACTGTGGTAAGCTTGACAACGGGAGAGAAGGTTTATGTATAGTCTAACCCCAATTGTTGCGTGAAGCCTTTAGCGACAACCCGACCTTTATTCCTTTGCAAAGTTCCGTCAGCAGCAAATTTTGCGCAAACACCCATTTGCAGTCAATGGGGACCTTTTCGGGAGGAAGAAAAGTAAGCTCCCAGGTATGATTTTGTTCCAAAGCACGGAGTTCTGTATTTATGGCATCTTGCCATTGCTGGTGTTGGATGGCTTGTTTATATGTTTTTGGGATTTGGTGGGAGGTTATGGAAGTGGAAAAAAGTTGGTGTTTAGGGAAGAGGTGAGTATAGGACAACACAGAAGAAAGGGCATGGGGAGATGTATGAAAAAGGGTAGGACAATCATAGTCGTGTAAATATGAGGGTGGTTTGATGTGTCTAAGACTACGACGTAATACTGGAGGAGGAGGTGGTATAGGAAGTGAATGATTAGGTGGCTGAGTAGTCAAATCTAGTAAAGACGTAGTTGAGTGTGATTGAGTAGGTTGGGGAGTATGGGAGGGAACTGGTAAATCATAGAGTGGTTCTGAAACAATAGGTAAATTAGGTGAAGGAATGGAACTGGTTTCAGGGTTGTGAGTGAATGGAAAGGTCCCTTCATAAAATATGACATCTCTTGATACAAGAAATTGCTTTGAGATAAGATCATATAATTTGTAACCTTTAGTTCCTGCAGAGAAACCCAAGAAAAAAACACATTTCCTGGCACGAGTATCAAATTTGCCTCGATTAACATCCTTAGTTGATGCATAACAAAGACAACCAAATACTCTTAATTCTGTCAAATTAGGGTTAGCACCAAATAAAACAAAGTAAGGAGATTTCTTTGATAATGGATGAGATGGAATGCGATTGATAAGAAAAATTGCATGTAGAACACAATCTGCCCAAAATTGATTTGGTAGGCTCGCCTGCATTTTCAATGCCCTTGCAACATTTAAAATATGTTGGTGCTTCCTTTCAACTCTCCCATTTTGTTGTGGATTTTCTACGCATATAGTTTCATGAATAATTCCTTGAGTATGATAAAAATCAGTCATAGCGAACTCAATGCCATTATCACTGCGAATGCATTTGACATTTTTATCAAATTGTCTGTTCACATAGAAGCAAAAACCTTTAATAAGCTCCCTGGTTTCAGATTTGCTTTTCATCATATATTCCCATGTTATTCTAGTGTGATCATCCACAATAGTGAGAAAAAATTTGTAGCAAAAAACCGAGGGAGTATGGTAAGGTCCCCATATGTCAACATGTATTAAAGCAAAACTAGATGTAGCAATTGAAGAACTGAGAGAAAAAGGAAGTTTTCTTCGTCTAACAAAATGACATATGTCACATTGTTCAATACAATGAAAAGGAATATATGGATCTAAATTTGACAACAATGCCATTCTTTGATTAGATAAATGTCTTAACCGTAGATGCCATAAGGAGGACTTTGTGGCAGCATTACAAGAGAGGAAATTGTCTTGGGATGGTGGGGAGAGATAATATAAACCATGTAGTTGATTAGCAAAACCAATCGTCTTCAATGTCTTGGGTTCCTGGATATAACATGTTGAGTGTGTAAAGGTTAGTTGATAGGAATTGAGAGTGGTTAATTTACTGATTAAAATAAGATTGAATGAAAAAATGGGAACAAAAAGGACATTGATGAGAGTTAGGGAAGAAATATGGACAGTGCCAATATGAGTAACCGTGACATGTTGACCATTAGGGAGCCTTACATCTAACCCTGTGGTTTCAATGCAGGAGGAAAATAAATTCAAGGAACAGACAATATGGTCAGTGGCTCCAGAATCAAGAATCCATTTATGTGACCAAATATGAGTCCCTTTATCATGTGAGAATATACTTGAATGTGCAGTAGAAAGGGTATTAACTTGGGTTGTTGACTTTCCTTTTGAGTCTCCCATGTTCTATAACAGCTGCAAGACATTAGAGTATTACTCTGCAGTAAGGCGATATCCTGAAGAATCAACAGTAGACTCTTTTACAACCACGCCCTGGTCACTTTTAGTGTAACTTCCATCCAGGTTAGCCTTGGTAACATTTATCTCTCTAGATCTGGCTTTGTAAGCCTCTTTTGATGTGTTACTTGATTTGAAATTGCTTGAAAAATTGGGTGGAAAACCATGTTTTTTGAAGCACTTGTCTGCAATGTGTCCCTGATTACCATAATAGGTACATATAGGTCGTTTGTTCTGCTGAAAATTCCTCTTCAGATCTGTCTTAGCATAAAAAGCTTGAGGTTCAATAAGATTATGAGAGGGAGGAACAAAATTAGTAAGTTGTCTTTCATACTGTGAAAACATAGCAAAAACCTTCTTGATATCAGGAAGAGGATCCATGAGCATGATTTGAGACCTAACAGTTGAATATGAATCATTTAGTCCCTTCAGGAATTTAATAACACAATCTTGCTCTTGATAAGATTTAATAGTGTGTGAGAAACCACATTAACATTGAGGATCACATTGGCATCTAGGTTTAGGTCTCAAGTTAAAAAGCTCATTCCACATCATCTTCAAATGAGTGTAATAATCAGAGACAGTGAGAACACCTTGCCTGTAATTAGAGATCTCTTCTTGAAGATCTGAGATATGAAATGAGTCAGCCTGAGCACAACTCTCTTCTAGGTCTCTCTATACTTCTTCTGCAGAGTCGAGCCAAATAACACTTTGCGTAATAGAGTTAGATACATATCGCATTAACAAAGATAAAAGCATAGTATTACTTCTTTCCCAATAAAAAAAGAGTGGGTCTGTTTTGGATGGCATAGTAAGAGAACCATCAATGAACTTTAATTTGTTTTTGGATAGCAATGCCATACGCATTGATCTTGCCCATGAATGATAATTTGTACCAGTTAATGGTGCCAGGATTAAAGTTGGGTTCTCATTTGGGTGCAGGTAATAGGGACTTGCTAGGTGATCTTCAGGTCTAACAGGAGGATGATGTTGCTAACCCTGATTAGTTGTTACAGCAGTATAAGAAGTACCAGACATGGTGAAAAAAGCAACAACAAAATGCAAGGATCAATATGATTTAGGGATCAAGGAACCCATTAAAGGTGTAAACTTTTTTGTGTTCTCTGATACCATGATAAATTTAGGAGAGAAACATTCTCCGTTTTTTTCTTATCAAATAAATGACAAAGCACCATATATATATATAGTCTGTACATATTGTAAGAAAAAGACAAAGTTTGTTATACACACTGATGTAGTGTGTTTTTAGAAGAAAAAAAGAAAACAAGTCTTTTTTGGAGAGGAATTAAGAGTAGCTCATCATCAATATCCTGAGCCCATAAGTAGGTCTTAATAACTTTCCTCTTGTCCATTTGAAAACGCCACCGTATACATAAACAAGTGTTTATCTTTTTTATATCGCTGAAACGCCGTTGTGTGCTAACAAATGACAAATCCAATCTAAAGGGGAAATCTCTTGCAGCAGCTCTTATGTCAGATGCCAAGTTTGACGGTGCGGACATGTCCGAGGTGGTGATGTCTAAGGCTTATGCTGTTGGAGCTAGCTTTTAGGGTAATCTCCTGTTATTTCTTTTTCCTTATAACATACTTGATAAAACCACCAAAGCTGAGTCCTGTCAGCATTGGAAGAAACATAAATAAACTTGTGTTTACAATTCTTGACCTTCTTGAGATATTTTCAAGCTAGGAAATGTCAACTGCATTGTTTTTTGTTCTTTTCGATTCAAAACAAAAGCAACTTTTATGTGTTTTGTATGAGCTTTTCAAGGAGTTCTCTGCAGCTATGGATGTATAAAGTGACTATACATTTGAAAGATGGATAAGATTACTGCAAGCAATATGCTGATGAACTGATTTTATGTTTTTGTTGTTGCATTCATTGCTTTTACTGATCGCTTTATCTTAGAATGCCAAAATATACATATAGTCTAATGGTACATAATGACAGCGAAACCAATTGTTTGCAGGGGTAGACTTTTCGAATGCTGTTTTGGATAGTGTTAATTTCGAGAAAGCTAATCTTCAAGGAGCTATATTCAAGAATGTAGTATTATCAGGTTCCACTTTTAATGAAGCTCAGTTAGCAGACGCTGATTTCGAGGACACCATCATAGGCTACATTGATCTTCAGAAGCTTTGTACAAATACAACTATTAATTCAGAAGGGAGAGAAAATCTGGGTAGCCGATAACTACAGTTACATCTTGTATTTCATGGTAGGCTTTCTTGTGTCATATATGTACAAGTATTATAACGTTGAGTAACTTTACCATAGAGGTGGGTATCAGACAAGGCATCACCAGGCATTGATTTTGAACGTAAGATGAAGACATCTCCATGATAGGAATTAATTCTTTTCTTTGATTAAACCACCCCGTATCCTAATATTTTTCTGTCTAACCCGAATTCGTCTTGCAGCCTAAAGAGAACTCGAATTTGAGACTTTTGCTTAAAGAAAGAGGAGTTCTTACTATTCCACCCCAGTCATTGGTGACGGAATTATTTTTTTTCTTCTTGGATTCCTTTCATGTTTCAATATTTAATTTTGGGTTTGCCAAGCGAATTAGGTGTTATATTTATTTTAGCTAGGGTAGGCGCATCTGGTGTAGTGGTATCATAGTGGCCTCCCACGGATGCGCAGGTTTGGTGTTTTTTTTTTTCTGGGGCTGAAATCAAGAGAGACATGGGCTGCATTGAAAGGTGGTTGGTAGGTTAGTGCGTTGTTGAATGTTTCAGACTTGCTATGAGTAGAAGATATCATAATCATGGGTGGTCTTAATCGTTTTTGTATGCTTTCTGGAATGAATTAAGGCCGGGGTTATTGACGGCCATAAAGGGTAGGTCGTTGACCCCCTCATGTTATTTACTAAATGCTTTTGTAAGGTCAACTAATATTGTAATTAGTTGTGTAAGATTAGTGTTAATGATTAGTTTTCACGTTTTATTATAGTGCTTGGCTATTGTAATTCGATTTTGGTTGGTCCTTGTGGTTGTTGGAACCATGCCTGAACTGCCATTCCACTTCAACAACTCCAATTCCTTTCTCCTCTTTTTATGGACCTTTGAAACTGACTGTCAAGCTACAACCTCACTAGTGTTTCTGAATTATTAAAATTAAATTGGTATTTTAAGTAAAATTAATTCTTAAACCATATAATGTATTGTTAGAGACATGATGATCATAAATACGATTTTTATCATACTGATGGCGTTAAGGCCCTGCCACTAGAGCTACCTGAGGCCCAGGATATACTGAAGGACGTAGCCCAGCCCTGTAAGAACAATAAGGATGAAGTCAGCCCCAGAATGGGCGTGGGAGCAACAGGGGACAATGAGGTGGAACAATCTCAGAAACGGATGCGTAAACGTCCGGGAAGGCTCAAGAATTTTGTTGTGAAGTAATAGCCAAGCCAATCATTGGAGGAATATGACAGTTAGTCATTGTGTATTAGACAATAAATAAGGAGAGGCAAGATTGGTTTGGTTAGGCAGAATTCCCACCTTGTCCTTGTTCTTCCTCTTCCTTCTTCTGTTCTTCTTCCCCTGTAACCATTCTGTTATCTTTCTATTGCAATGGAGTAAGCCCTGACTCAAATAGGGTTATTGATATCTTATCACATACTTATTAGGAGTTATCAAGAGAGAATAATCTTGTAAATTTTCAACGTAATTATTGAGCGAGATCAAATGAACGAGATCATCTTCTTGCGGAAGTAAGCACACTTGTCGCTGGTAAAACTTTTCTCTCTATTTTAATTATTTAAGGTGCCCAAATAAGAACGGACGAGAATAGGAGCAGTAGAGGTAGTTAAGTCTCTCACTTCACCAACCAATAGCATGTGTCCAATTACGATTAATCGTTTTCTCCTACCAACTTCACACCAAAATAGGTGAAGTCAGCCTATATATATATATATATGACTAACGTAAGACGGTTCCCAAGTGTTAATAAAACCCAAAATTGAGGAGTCATATGTAAAAGGATCAGAAACACTTGAGTGATAATGCAAGAAAGAGAGAATCAGAGAAGTAGATGCCTCTTTCTAATGTTTCTTGCTCAAATGAGTATTCCAAAGACAGTTGGAATTGTACAGCCACGTTAAAAACTTTCTTTAATTCTTTGAGTGATACCTGTTTCTGAGATGCTCATTTGAACAAGCAATGTTGACAGAGGGAGTTTTTTTCTTTTTCTGCACTGTTAACTATATATATTGGAGCCAATAAGGGATACGATCTTCATCATCGACGGTACAGTTTTATCAGATAAGTTAAGATTCTTTTCTTTCCTTTCTTGCCCAGACAGACATGGCAAGGTTCTCTTCTTTTTTATTTTTCTATAGCAAGATCCAGTATATCTTTTTATCACACTTTAATACATGGCCAGCCATTCACATGACTTCCCGCCTACAACACTCTTTCTTGTTTTCTTCCAATCAAACCTCTATATCAAGCCAAGAATAATGAATTATTCTTTTCTTTGCCATTTTCCATTCTCAGGATCTGGATCTTGTCCCATCGGAAGCTGCTTTGAACCTCGGACAAGACAATCATACATGTATTACAAACCTGGGATCTGCTTCAAGATCACTCCAAGTATAACCGGAGCATTGTACGGGTTTTCTGCATCGTTTTCCCTTTTTCCTGCAAAATAATTTACTGGGTCCGTTGATAACATATGGAAAACTAGAACAAGAATGTCCTTTTTTTTTCCCTTTGACAGCACACACATCTATCCAACCAATCGAGGTATACTCAAGTGGCCACAACAACGTTCTTCTGTATATTCATCTATTATGCACTTTTTGTATTCATCTTTTCTTTTTCTTCCCCTAGAAATTAAATTCACGACCACTTATCACTTGACTTGACTTCAATATTAATCGGCTACAATACAATTGTACTGATATTTTTTTATTATTTTAACTGAATTGTTGCAACAATTCTTAAACTATAATTTTATGGAGTTTAGAACCAGGTAGGTTTTATGTTGTGAAGAGGTTTTGGTGCAAATGCGGATCAATACCGACAGTTGCTACCTATTAACTAAGACTTTTAGTTCTAAATATGTTGGAGACTTGGCACAGAATATTTGATGTTGCAATGCACCAAATGCAATAGCCAAGAGTGCGGGAAGGCTAGCCTAATTAGATTGCTGATAAATGGGTGGTCCTTTTCAGTAAATTAAAAATGCCAAGAGTGCTACTGTCTTTTTTACCTCCGCGTAGGTCTAAACTACAGTAACTGTGTACTTTTGCAGGATATTTCACTAGTAACAGATAATAATTTGACATGTACCCAATTTTTTTTAAAAAAAAGAGGACGATATCTCACATATTTTATTTTTGCTCTCACTTACAACAGAAAAATACTGTAATTACAAATACAATAAAACAACTAGAAGGGAAATAAGACAAAACCAAAAAACAGAACAAAACAAGCCTAGCTAGAGGGGATACTTATGCTATCAACCGAACCTGGCCTCATATATCTCATACCAGCAGCATCATTGTCCAAGATACCAATAATCTCATCAGGGGGTTGTTCGAGAGTATGAAAACCAAGTGGATAGTTCCTTGCAATCTTTGAAACACGATCTGCCACTTGATTTGCTTCTCTATAGATATGAGTTATGGAGATGTTCCACCTCCAAGACAACATGTCCTTAATACTCTGAGTTACCCGCCAATAGGAGTTAATTTGATTGTCAGACTTTTTAATACAGTTGATTGCTAACAAACTGTCTGTCTCCACAATCACATTCCTCAATCCCAAATTCCAGGCATGATGCATACCATGTAGGATAGCCATTAATTCAGCAGATAACACCGAACAAGATCCAACTTTCATGGCGAACCCAGATAGCCACCTACCGTTAGCTTTCCTGACTACCCCTCCTGCCGTTGCCACAATTTTGTCCTCCGATAAGGCTCCATCAGTATTCAGCTTGACCTGCGAATCTTGAGGGGGTGACCAGCTTACCCATCTTGTTGCTGTTTGCATAGCTTGACCTGCAGATAGAGTTGTCATAATTCTAAAATATTCTTTAGAGATAATATGTATATAGCTGCACGTTCTAAGCGGAATGTGGTTGGAGAAGATTCGATCATTCCTCCACTTCCACATGAGCCAACAAGTCACTGCAAAACGGATATTCCAAGGAGTTCCATCATTCAAGGTTCTATCATCAGCAAGGTTGTCCTGAAACCACATATCCGCAGGTTTGGTAAAAAACTCGCTCATCAATTGTGGTTCCAAAAGATCTGATCACACTACTTGAGCCTCCAAGCAGTCCCTAATCACGTGGTGCCAAGATTCCACGCTATGTAAACATATATCACAATACGGGTTATCAGTCATGTTGCACCTAAATCTCTTTTGGTTAGTCAGTAAAGCTTTCCACATAAGGAGCCAGGGAAAAGTGCGGATACGTTGTGGGACTTGTAGGTTCCATGCCAGCTTCCATTTCTTGCTTTCAGCGTTCCAATTTGTTTTGCAAAGTAGCTCGTACGCCGATTTAATAGAAAATTCGCTGGAGCAAGTTCCTCCCCAATAAAGCTGGTCTTCACCTGCCGCCGAGTCCGGAGTCAGAGTACCTGCAAGCATTATTAATAATGAGTTGGGCAAGATGTGGCTAAACAAATCCCAATTCCACCTACCGTCCATTGTGAGGTAATCCCTCACTGATTTGTGCAGATCCTGGTTGCCAACAGGCATAGTGATAAAGGCAATTAAGGGCTGGTCACCCAACCAGATATCAGTCCAGAATTTTGTCTTAGACCCATCCGTAACCGCCCATCTAACTCCTGTTAGCATATGAGACCACACCTTACAGATGTTGCGCCATAAATGAGAGCCTATGCAGGATTGCAATTGGTCATTGTCACGCGTATCTTGTCTGATATATTTATCTCGAATAATCCTGACCCACATCTTATCATTTTGGCTATGGATTTGCCAGCAAAGTTTCATCAGAAAATCCATATTGTATTCATGCAATTTACGCAAACCCAGACCACCATATTCTATAGGTTGGCATACATTGTTCCAACTAACAAGGGTGGTCTTAGGAGTGGCATTATTCATTCCCCAGAGGAAGGTTCGTCGCAGGCGCTCCACCTGGAGAAGTGTAGCTTTCGGAATACAAGAAGTTTGCAAAGTGTAGGTAGGGGTCGCCATAAGCACAGCCTGGATCAGTACAATTCTCCCTGCCATGGAAAGGCTTTTAGCGCTCCATGAGGTAAGTTTTGTACGAATTCTATCCACCAAATGTTGGTATGTATTCTTGTTAACTCTGGCATGTAGTATCGGAATTCCCAGGTAGCGGCCAAGGCCACCACCAGCAGGTATGTTCAAGAGACCACAAATAGTGCGACTATCCCTCTCTGTTACACTTCTTGAAGAGAAGATAAGGGACTTGTGCTTGCTAACAGCTTGGCCAGAAGTGAGAAAGCACCATATTAATGATTTCGGGCATGCCTCTCTCAGCCCTGGCAAAAAGAAGGAGATCATCAGCGAAAAATAAATAGTGGAGAGGCGTCCCATTACGGCTTAGTTGTAAGGGTTCCCAATTGTGGGCCCTGCTTTGTGCTAAGACAGAGTGGGCAAGTCTCTCAATACATAAAACAAAAATGTAGGGGGATATTGGGTCTCCCTGTCTAATTCCGCGAGTAGGCCAGAACTTATCTTTTGGGCTTCCATTCCAAAGCACCTCCATGGAAACAGATCAAAAACAAAACATGACTAATTTAATGAAGTTATGAGAAAAATTAGCTTCCCTGAGAGTATCTTCAATAAAATCCCAGCGGAGTCTGTCGTAAGCCTTTTGCAGATCAATCTTGATAGCCATTGTTTTCCTCCCTTTTTTCAACCTCATAGAATGGGCAACTTCTTGAGCCAATATAATGTTGTCAACAATGGTTCTTCCAGGAATAAAGCTAGCCTGCCCCTCACCAATAAGATAATGTAACACCTTTTTCATTCTATTAGCGAGGACTTTTGTGACAGCTTTATACGCCACATTGCATAAACTAATACGCCGGAACTGTGTGAAGGTTGAGGGACCAGCTTCTTTCGGTATCAATACCAAAAGAGTAGACATGTTGCCGGTTCCGGAACCGGCGGTTTCGGTTTGTCAAATGTACAAACAGGAACCGAACCGTGGTTTTCACGGTTTAGTCTGGTTTCGGTTCGGTTCGGTTTCGATTTTAACCGGTTTAAATCGGTTTAATCGCCGGTTCGGTTTCGGTTCGGTTTCTTTTTTTTTTCAAATTTTTTTTAATCCGTTATTTTATCCCGTCAATTGGTTTGTAAATTTTGTTATATTCAATAATTAACTATAATATCAATAATGTATTTTATTCTAAAGATTTTTTTAATAATTTTTAAAC